>CAKMYA010000040.1:0-234152 GCA_928869825.1 Ustilago lituana
TACATGGTGGCGAACAGCGCTCTCGTGAGTGAGTGCCAGCCCCATGAGTCACGCTCCTGCCCTGGCAGTCCTCCTCCGCCTGTGGACATGCTGTTGTCCCCTCTGCCAGTACCTGAGGGTGAGGATGGCGAGCCCTTCTACATAGACATGTAGACTAGTCCTCTTCTCGTGCTGTGTTCCTCTCCTTTGAAATCTACTGCTGTTCCCCTTGTCCTCTTGTATGTGCCTTGTGAGTGTCTGATGAGCTTCGACACTGAGACTGGAGCCTTCCTGGCAACTTTTCCTCCTGCAGGTCTGACCTTTTTGAGATCAAGGATAAAGTCACATAATCCTCAATTTTGTGTGAGATCGACTGTAACTTGCTCTTAATGTCAATTTCATTCGAGATCGACTGTAACCTGCTTTTAACGTCGATTTCGCAAAACTGAGGAGATGGCCCTATTCTCGAGTGGGAATGCCTCCCCCCCTCAAAACCTCATAGTCCCAGATGAGGTCAGGGCAATTGAGGTTCTCGGCAGGCTCCCAGGTCGCCTGTTCCTCAGGATAGCCCTTCCAGAACACCTTGTACTGGAGTTGGCCATGATGGATTCAGCGGTTGAGGACACACTCTACCTCATACTCCAGTTCATCATTGTGCAATGGTGGTTGTACAGGGAGCTCATTGCGCCCTGCCAATTGGCTTGCTGGTTGCTTCTCCAGCATGGAGACATGGAAAACATCATGCACTTTGAAGGTTGTTGGGAGTTGTAAGTGGTATGTGCACCAGCCGATGCATTCCAGGATGGGAAAGGGGCCAGTGAAATGGGTGTTGAGCTTGGGACTAGGTCATCGAGTCTTCCAGTTCTTGTGGTTGATGTGGATGAGATCACCGACTTTGAATTCCACATCCTTGTGCTTGTGATTGTATTGCTCAACCATCTGTGCTTGTGCTTGCTGAATGGCTTCCTGGAGATACTCGATCTGGTCTCTGGCAGTCATGAGCCATTCATGCTGTCCTGGGTTGTGTACTCTGAGTTGCTCTGGGATCTCCAGGTGAGACTTGGGATTCCAACTGTAACACACAAAGAATGGTGATACACTGATGCTGCTATGTACCGTGTTGTTGTACATGAACTTGGCCATTGTCAGCAAGGTGTGCCAGTTGTTTTGCTCATAATTGCAGTACATATGGAGGTACTGTTCAACCACTTGGTTTACCCATTTGGTCTGTCCAACAGTTTGTGGATGGTAGGCCATGCTGAGGGAGTGGTTGATGCCAAGGGCAGCAGTGAACCTCTTCCAGGCTGCTGATATGAACTGCTGTCCTCCATCAGAGACAATGTGGTCTGGTGCACCAAAACGTATGAAGACCGTGGCCTCTAAGAGTTTGGCAGTGTCCTCTGAGGTTGCTGACTTATGTGTTGGTGCTAGGATGGCGAACTTGGTAAGATGGTCAACCACAACTAGGATCGAATTGTAGCCTTCCAAAGGCAGCAGTCCTTCGATGAAGTCCATGGAGATCGAGCCCCAAGGCCGCTCTGGTGTGGACAACGGTTGCAAAAGGCTGTATGGCCGATGGTGTGGGGCCTTGTATCGAGTGCACACTGGGCAGCTAGCTACGTAGTCTGTGATCCACACAACCATGCATGGCCAGTAGTAGTGCCATCATGCTAGCTCCAGCATAACGTCATGCCTGGTGTGTCCAGCTGTCAGTCCGTCATGGCACTGCGACATCACCATGTAGCGCAGGTGCTCAATCGATAGGGATTGGTCTCGTACCTTGGCCACACTTCTAGTGTTGTTGCTGCCTTGCTTGCCAGGTAGTGTGACCTTCGGTACAACCAAACAGCCATCTTTGTACCATAAGCCATCCTTGAGCTCGAACTGGCCTTGATCGTACAGCTCTACTAGTTCACAGTCGAGGGGCTGGAAGGTCCTGACAAGCTCCTTGAATCCTCCTGCTATGATATCTGCCATAGAGGGCAATGCTGGAGGTGCTTCACGAGATCAACGATTATCATCCCTTATGGTCAAACTCAATTGAGTTCGATGATTATGTGTGTTTACAGTCAAACTCATTTGAGATCGACATTTAATGGTGTTTATCATCGATTTCACATCAGGTTTGGCAAATAGTCAGGCTGGCAGCAGCTGTCGAACATTGTGCTCTCATTCTTCACCAGCGGGCTGCATATTGCTTCACCTTGTCAAGGCATCAGGCTCACCTGCTTTGTCCCCTGGCCTGTATTGTAGAACAAAGTCGAAATCGGCTAGTAGCACTGCCCATCGAGCTTGCTGACCATTGATGTGCCATTGAGACTTGAAGTACTTGAGCACCTTGTGATCTGTGAGGATGACCAACTGCGTTGGCAGGCCTGCCAACATGTGATGCCACTGGGTTAGACATGCCACCACTGCAAGCAGTTCCTTGTCATGGATCTCGTAGTTATGCTCTGCTGAGCTCATCTTGTGAGAGTAGAAGGCAATTGGATGCCACCGGCTTTCATGTTCTTGTTTGAGGACCCTGGTGATGGTGTAGTCGCTGGCATCCATCTCCATTCGTGTGGGCAGGTGATAATCGAAATGTCGAAGGACTCCTGCTGATGTGAATGCCACAATGAGACTGTGGAATGCCTTCTCTGCCTCCTCTGGCAGCTTGAACTTCCTGAAATGCTCAGTTGGCTTGACCAGCGATGTGAGTGGCCTTGCAATGTGTGCGAAGTGCGAGATGAATCATTGATAGAAGTTGGCAAAGCCAAGGAAGCACTGGATGTCATGGATCAACTCAGGGACTGGCCATTCCTTAATGGTCCATACCTTCACTTCATCCATCTTGATTCCTTGCAGCATGATGATGTAGCCTAGGAACTTGACAGTTGTGGTGTGGAACTCACACTTCGACAGCTTCGTGAAGAGTTGGTGCTTGCATAGTCACTGTAGCACCTCTCACATGTGGCCAACATGCTCCTTCAGGTGGTTGCTGAAGATGAGGAAGTCATCTAAGTATACCACCATGTAGATACCAAGGATATCATGGAAGATACCATTAACAAGCGACTGAAAGTGTGAGGGAGTGTTCACCAGCCCAAATGGCATGATGAGGTATTCATAGAGCCTGAGTTGGGTACTGAAAGCTGTCTTCCATTTGTCACCATCTGTGATGCATACCAGGTTATATGCTGCCCTGAGAACCAGCTTGCTGTAGACCTTGGCCTTCTGCAGTAGGAAGAGCTGCTCCTCAATGAGGGGTAACAGGGCACGATTCTTCACTGTAACCTCGTTGAGGCCTTGGTAGTTGATGCATAACTGGAGGCCTCCATCCTTCTTCAGTATGAAGTGCACAGGTGAGTGTGCTGGACTTTTCAACAGATGGATGAAGCCCTTCATGATGTTCTCATCAAGGTATTTGTGCAACTCTTCCAGCTCTTTGGGTCCCTGTAAGTACAGAGGCCTGTGAGGTGGCTGAGTGCCCAGCAGTAGCTTGATCAAGAGATCATGGTCTGTCCTTGGAGGCAACTTGTCAGCTTCAGTCTCACAGAAGACCTGGTGGAGATCCTGGTATTCCTCAGGTATCTCCTTCACCTTCAGCTCCTCCTGAGGTTCAACCTCCATCTCGATACCTTTGTTGCTGCCTGTAGGGATGAAGCCGTACATGGGTACTGTGGCAGGATCAATGTCCAGGAGCATGCATCCTACAGGACTGTTGTGGAGGGCTGCTCATATGAGCTGTTCAGCAGAGACAAACTCATTCCCATGAGCTATGAGATTGGCTGCCAAAATAGATGTTAAGGATGCATTATCTTGGATCTCAGTTGAAATCAAAGATATGTGGGGTTTAACTTCGATTTCGAGGCTGGGCTGGAAATCGAGAGTACCAGTGTGCCAATCTACCCTGGGCCTGAGTTTCCTGAGTAGCTTGTAACCTAGGATGACATTGTAGTCATCGATGTCTGTCACCTCTGCATCGAAAGGGCCAACTAGGTAACCTCCTATGCCTGCAGTGACTGAGGCAGCGCTGTCGATCTGTAAGGTATGACTGGTAATACCATGAATGCTTCTTTTATGTATAGGTTTTGTGGGTATTTGATGGGCCGAAACGAATGTACAAGCAATTATAGACACTCCAGCACCTGTGTTGGCCAGCATTCGAGCTGGGTGACCAGCAATGGTCCTGTCAATCTCGAGTACTGGCTTCTGCAATGCTGCAGAGAAACAGAAACGACAGTCTTGATATGTACAGTGTGATGACAAGGATGGATTCAGGGCAATGCATGCCATCAGTGTGTTGTCCCATGCCCATTTCCCTGGTCAGCATCACCTTCCTGGGATTGGGTGTTCTCCTCATCCTCATCAGCATAGGCAGCCAGGTCGACGTCAGCTTCCTGGTTGCCTTCCTCAGATGCCTCTTCATCATCTTCAGCATCATCAGCTTGCTTGTTGATGACATAAACATGGCCACTCTGTGGAGCAGGGCTGCGAGGTGCAGCTGGTGGGCCAGGTACTCTGGGCACAGCCTTGGGACAGTTGCACTGCCAATGGCCTGTCTGGCCACATAGGCTGCACTGGTCTGGTCCGAAGGTGGTGCCACCAACGTTGGTTACTGGCAGCTTCTGAGCCAAGTGAGGAGGCAAAGGCCTCCTAGGGATGGTATTAGGTATGGCTCCACTATGTTGACCCCAACTGCTTGTCCTGTTGCTAAACAGCGGTGCCTCCTTCCCTTTCCCCTTGTCCGTAGTGGGTGCTGCCATGCTAGCAGGATGAGCTGGGGTCGAGAGGAGATGGGCATTGTTGGCATCCAAGGTTCGAATGCGGTCAATGCTCTCCACACTGTGATACCATTCCCAGAGGTTGGAAGGGGATTGTGCTCAAACTTTTGATGCATCCTGGCAGTGAGACCCATTTGAAGAGACCCATGATGAGCTTAGGGTTTCCATCGAGGCCTGCACGGTTTGCTAGGTCCCAGAAACGTTCAACATAGCGAGTGGCCATGCCTGGTTCATCGCTGGTTTGATGGAAGATGGAGAGCTCAGCATAGGCGGTGAACGAGTTGACCATCTGACCGAACTGATCCCTCAAACGGGCACAGAAAATGTCCCAGTCATGGAACAGTTGCCCCTGAAGCTTAGGGTCGACCCATAGCTTGGAGTCCCACCATTCCTTGGCTGATCCTTCCAATCGTTCCGAAGTGATGGCCACTTGATGCTGATGACTCGTGATACCATATTGAGCGAACCAGTTGTTGGCCTTGATGAGGAACAGCTCAACATCCTTGGTATCCAGCTTAGGGAACAGGATCTTCATGTCTGTGGGGAGTGCCTTAGGCTCCTGGCCCTCGCCTTCGAACATGGTGATGGGCTTGAGAGGCTCACAATGGTGCCTAGGGCCTGTGGGAGTCACATAAACATCAATGTTGCTGAACTCTGCAGGCCATACCTTCACCATTGACCTGGGCATCAGTGTTTGGGGATCCTCCACTTGGGCAAACCTGGTCTGAGCTGTCGTTGACTTGCCAAGAGGTGGCACTGACCTCAATTGGCCTACTGGCGATGGTGTAGCTGGCTCCTCGCCTTGGTACAGCCACCAGTTACCTAGCATGGCCCACTGCCATTCTCAGTTAGCTTCAGCTTCTTGTCGCTGTTGCTCCATCATCTGCTGGAGCATGGCTACCACCGACCCAAGGTTGACAGCCCTGAGGTGCTCCTCAGCCTGATCGTCAGGTGCCATAGTGAACATGGGGCACTGCTTGAATGATCCACTCTAATGTCAGCGGTCGCATGCCAGACATGTGAAATCGACGTTAACTCGAGGTAAACATCGATTTCATTTGAGTTCGAGGTTAACAGCCAGTAAACATCGATTTCACTTGAGATTGATGTTAACTGCCTCTTACACTTGATGTTGGCTGACCACCATTGCCACTCCATCCAGAGGTAATGCAGCACGTTCATGGTAGCCTAGTGGGTGTCCTACACTTGACAGGAGTGGGCTAACTGTCCTCATGTAGGTATTCAGCGCTGATGAACTGTGCCACCATTGTTGGGAATGATGCTCGAAGCTGTATGTCACTGGTAGTCAGCACTGTCATATAGTAATGGTACTGGTGGAGGTTCCAGGACTGTGGTGTAGGTTCCGCCTGCACAGGTGAGGCCTGTGGTGCCAGTGGTGGTTCTGACTGCTGTCTATATGTTCTCTGACTTGAACGGAGGCACACTGAGTAGTAGCAATGCCTAAGATTGCTACTCCACAAGACAATGAGTGTGAGTGTAGAGATACTAAACATACTGACAAGTTAATGAATGATAGAGTGGATGAGGCCCTGCCTCTCCACTCATACAGGGAGTGTGTGTATATATATGTGCATGTGTGTATGCTGGCAGCAGTTGCTCCAGAGTGTCCTGCCACCAGCATCAGGCCAGTGTCAGGGCCTGCCCCTTCTGTCCTAGAGACTTGCCACTGGCCTCCAGCCACTACCTCTTTGCTGGCTCCACAGCCTCGAGCCAGTGTCGGACTCTCCTTCCTTCCTGCAGGCTCCCCCTATCTTCGCATGGGCCCCTGCACCTCACCCAGCCATTACTGGTTAGCCTAGGGTCGTTGACAGCATCCTCCAGGTGCTGCCAACCTCATTGCTGATCACCCTCAACCCCTTTGGAGAGGTGCAGTCATAGTCATTGCTTGTCATTTTCGTTCCACAGCATCATATGGCCCTGTGGGCGAAATTGACAATAAAGCCTGCTTAACATCGATTTTGTCTGAGATCAACTGTAAGACACATTTAATGTCGATCTCAATTCGAATTCGATTTTATGTCCTGTGACATCCCACTGAGTACAAGGGATTCTGGGACATGTTCAATGAGGCCAATGCCAAGGTCCTGCCTCCTCGCTGGCCCCACAATCACCAAATCATGCTGCTGCTGGGCATGCAGATCCTGCACAGGGCCCTGTACTCCCTTTCAGCGAAGGAGATGGAAGAACTCAAGGGCTATCTGGACAAGATGCTAGAGATGAGGTTCATTCATCCATCAAAGAGCCCAGCAGCCACCCCAATCATCTTTGTCCCCAAGAAGGATGGCTGGTTGCACCTGTGCATCGACTACTGGGCCCTGAACAGCATCACCATGAAGGACAAGTACCTGATCCCTCTCATCACAGAGCATCTGGACTGTCTGGCCCAGGCACAGGTCTTCACAAAGTTGGACCTCAAGGGTGTGTACAACCTCATGCACATTGTGCCTGGTGACAAATGGAAGACCACTTTCTGGACCTGGTACAGTAGCTACAAGTACCTGGTCATGCCATTTGGTCTCTGTAATGCCCTGTCGACTTTCCAGTGACTCATGAATCACATGCTCCACAACCTACTCAACATCAGTGTGGTCATCTACCTTGATGACATCCTGGTCTACTCAGCAGACCCAGATGCACACACCAAGCATGTCTGGGAAGTCCTCTGGCACCTGCAGCAGCACAGACTCTATGTCAGCAGTTGCATGCAAGACATGTGAAATCGAAGTTAACTTGAGGTAAATGTCGATTTCATTTGAGTTTGAGGTTAACAGCCAGTAAATGTTGATTTCACTTGAGACCAATGTTAACTGCTTCTTATGCTTGATGTTGACTGACTGCCATTGCCACTCCATTCAAAGGTAATGCAGCACATTCATGGTAGCCTGGTGTGTGTCCTACACTTGACAGGAGTGGGCTAACTGTCCTTGTGTAGGTATGCAGCATGGATGAACTGCACCACCATCATTGGAGATGATGCTTGAGGCTGTATGATGCTGATAGTCAGTGTCATCATATAGTAATGGTACTGGTGAAGGTTCCAGGACCATGGTGTAGGTTCTGCCTGCACAGGTGAGGCCTGTGGCACCAGTGAAGGTTCTGACTGATGTCTATATGTACTCTGACTTGAATGGAGGCACACTGAGTAGTAGCAATGACTAAGATTGTGTCAGTGGTTGCATGCCAGACACATGAAATCGATGTTAACTCGAGGTAAATGTCGATTTCGTTTGAGTTTGAGGTTAATGGCCAGTAAACATTGATTTCACTTGAGATCGACATTAACTGCCTCTTACACTCGATGTCAACTGACCACTGTTGCCACTCCATTCAGAGGTAATGCAGCACATTTGTGGTAGCCAGGTGTGTGTCCTACACTTGACAGGAGTGGGCTAACTGTCCTTGTGTAGGTATGCAGCATGGATGAACTGTGCCACCATCATCAGGGATGATGGTGCTCGAGGCTGTACGATGCTGATAGTTGGCATTGTCATATAGTAATGGTACTGGTGGAGGTTCCAGGACTGTGGTGTAGGTTCCGCCTGCACAGGTGAGGCCTGTGGTGCCAGTGGTGGTTCTGACTGCTGTCTATATGTTCTCTGACTCAAATGGAGGCACACTGAGTAGTAGCAATGCCTAAGATTGCTACTCTACAAGACAATGAGTGTGAGTATAGTGATACTAAATGTACTTGACAAGTTAATGAATGATAGAGTGGATGAGGTCCCACCTCTCCACTCATACAGGGAATGTGTGTATATATATGCATGTGTGTATGCTGGTGGCGGTTGCTCCAGAGCATCCCACCACCAGCATCAGGCCAGTGTCAGGGCCTGCCCCTTCTGTCCTAGAGACTCATCACTGGCCTCCAACCACTACCTCTGTGCTGGCTCCACAGCCTCGAGCCAGTGTTGGGCTCTCCTTCCTTTCCTGCAGGTCCCCCCTATCCTTGCATGGGCCCCTGCACCTCACCCAGCCATTACTGGTTGGCCTAGGGTTGTCGACAGCATCCTCCCAGTGCTGCCAACATCATCGCTGATCACCCCCAGCACCTTTGGGGTGGTGCAGTCATAGTCATTGCTTGTCATTTTCATTCCACAGTGTCATATGGCCCTGTGGGCGAAATCGACAATAAGGCCTGCTTAACGTCGATTTCATCTGAGATCAACCGTAAGATGCATTTAACATCAATCTCAATTCGAGTTCGATTTTATGTCCGGTGACAGATTGCTACTCTATGAGACAATGAGTGTGAGTGTAGTGATACTAAATGTACTGACAAGTAAATGAATGATAGAGTGGATGAGGTCCTGCCTCTCCACTCATACAGGGAATGTGTAGATATGCATGTGTGTGTGCTGGCAGCAGTTGCTCCAGAACATCCTGCTGCCAGCATCAGGCCAGTGTCTGGGCCTGCCCTGCTGTCCTTGGGGTTTGTGTCACTGGTGTCTAACCAGTGGCCCTTAGCTAGCTCCACAGCCTCAAGCCAGTGTTGAGCTCTTCTTCCCTTCCTGCAGGTCCCCCTATCTATGCAGGGGCCCCTGCACCTTACCCAGCTGTTACTGGTTGGCCTAGGGTCATCGACTGCATCCTCCAGGTGCTGCCAATGTCATTGCTGATCACCTGCAACCCATTTGGGATGGTGTCATCATAGTTGTTGCTTGTCATTTTCGTTCCACAGCATTGTATGGCCCTGTAGGCGAAATCGATGATGAGGCCTGCTTAACATCGATTTCATCTGAGATTGACCATAAGATGCATCTAATGTTGATCTCAATTCAAGTTCGATTTTATGTCCTGTGACACACTGCAGGCTGAAAACATGGTATTACAAGCTCAGGAGGAACATAACAAGCTTGTAGCAAGGAGGAAGGTGCCTCAAGTTACCACAGGTGATCAAATGTACCTCAGCAAGGAGCACATGATCACTTGTGAGCATGCTGAGCATGAGTTGGTGGCAAAGGAGCCAGAGATCCAGCAGCTGCAGGAGAGGAGCTGCCAAAGGGAGGAGTGGCTTGCTGCAGCAAATGATGATGACAACTCCAATGATGGTGATGAAGAGCTTTTGGCATCATTTGCTCCTCACACTCCACCACAGAACCTCTTCTGGGACCTCCTTGATGATCATGAGCCCCTCAGCGTGATTGAGGATGATGACCCCACCAAATCCACTTACTATGACACAGTCCCTCAAGCTAGCAGTTCTTGTCACTGTCTGTAATCTCAAACACAGTCTTCATGTAGTGTTGCTTCTCATGGTACCGTAATCTCAGTTTCATTGCTGGTCACAAATGTAGAACAAGCTTGCTTGCCATCACGAAAAGTACTACCATCAGAATTTCAAACTGGGAAAATCGTTCCCATACTACAGACGTTTCCGTACTACATGAATTACGTTAATGCTAGGGCAGAGTGGAGGTCTGTTGTCCGTCACTCGCAAGCACAGACATCAGAACACCAAGCTTCCTTGTCGAACCGCGTCGCTACTACAGTAAGGAACGTAAGGTCGAGATGTATCGAACATCCACAGGCGCGGCAGAAGCAATGGTCTCGGTTTGGGGATGCAAAGGTTGAATCTAGGCCAAGGACAGGATAGAGAGCGTGGTCAGATACCCTCCTCGTCCATGGCCTCGGCCTGGTCCGATCTGGGTCGATAGTCGTCTCTGCGCTCCTTGATGTAACTACCAGTATCGGGCCGGCGGTCTCGCGTATAGATGGGCGATTCGATGCAATTGTCTGCTTCATAGATCCCCTCCACGGGAACGTTCTCGACCATTGCAGTCAACTGCTGACGCACGCCGAAAGTATCGAGGCACGGGTAGACGTCCGGGGTCTCTGTGCCCCTGATCGTGGCCCAGACGAACTCATCTGGGTCGCTAGTGGCTTGTTCGGTTGAAGATGGTGCATCGGAGGCCTCATCAGCCTTTCGTTTTGTGCCCCCTTCAGGTTTCGCTCGGCACGCATGCGCCCAGGAGCCACTTTCCTTGATACTTCTAGTCGTGCCGAACTCCATCAATACGGTGA
This sequence comes from Ustilago lituana, assembly GCA_928869825.1. NCBI lineage: Eukaryota > Fungi > Basidiomycota > Ustilaginomycetes > Ustilaginales > Ustilaginaceae > Ustilago > Ustilago lituana. The sequence goes on from CAKMYA010000040.1 coordinate 10,788, forward strand.
GAAGACCTCGTTCAGTGAGCGCCTTGTTGTTGTTGTTGTTGTTGTCTCCTGCACCGGCACTGGCATTGGTACTGGCACCGGCACTGGCACCGGCACTGGCACCGGCAGGTTTCAGCTTTGGACCACGAAATTTGGGGTTTTCGGTCGTCTTGGTACCAATAGGCATGTCTTTGTTCTTTGCTTCCCAAGCAATGAAAGTCATGTGTTGAGCAGCAAGGCTCTCGGCGTCATCAGGTGTTTGGTTAGACTGGGCGTGCGAGCCCGTCCCGAACCTGTGCTTTAGATCGCCCACAAAAACGGGAATGATGCCATCGACACCATGCTGGCCGTGTTCCATTTGTAGAGCGACGCCGCGCTTCCAGCAGTACCAGAGGTAGTCACACGAAATGCGAGAGATACCCGTTGGCAAGATGTCAAAGTGGGTGAAGTTTGTCCAAGCCTCGACTTTAACCGATCCGTGCGATCTGCCGTACAAGGCTGCTTTGACAAAACTGCACGTCGAGTCGATGCGACGCTCCAGAATGCTTTTTGAATCGTCGTCAAACTTGGCCAGCTTCTCGATGAGGGCACGTAGTGGTAGCGGATGACGAAAGATGGAAGCGAGGTTTTCAAGGTCTTTGACGTTCTTGGCAGCTGCGAGCAAGGACGGGAGCTTGGCTGCATCCCAGGCCGCCATCAGGACGATGCGCGCCATGAGCTCGCCCCATGTACCTTTTAGCAGGGCGCCATCGAGCATCGGGAGGCAATGAGTCCGGAATCCGGACACGATCTTGGTGTACCGATCGCGAACATGGCCTTCGACGGCATTCTTTTTCTCGGCGATGGGCAGCATCACTAGGGCTGCAGCAATGGCAAGCACCGATTCCGAAGGAGCGCCGATGCTGAGGCAGGAGCCTTCGACAACCCTCTCGAGAATGCGCATGTGTCTGTCCACCGAGCCTGTGGCAAGTGCCTTCTGCTTGCTTGCGTTGCTTCCGTCCCGGGCCGGGACGAATCGAAGCGCGAGTCGGGAGGCCAAGATGTTGTAGTTGAGCGCTTGCACTTGATCGACCTTGACCTTGTCATAGGTCTCTTTGGTTCCCAGCAATTTCATCTGGGCGTCTACCCAAAACCGCTCGTCGCGGAGCGAGACCCACAAAGGGCGGCCGTAGCTTCGTACATGCTCGAGATCGCCCACTTCGGCAGCCGAGCGTAGCGCTGCAGCTTCCAGGCGTATGACATCGAAGCCCAATCCCACAAAGGTGGGCGAAAGGTCAAACTCTTTGGCTCGATCCGAGCCCAAAAGTTCTTTGGGCTCAATGAGGATGGTAGCGGCGCTGTTGGTGCTCAGCAAGACCAGCCAAAAGCTTGGTGTGCCGAGGGCGGACTCTTGCTCATTGATATAGTTCCACGCGCGGCGCAGACTGTTGAGCTGATGGTCCTTGTCGGCCATGTCCTTGATGAGGTGAACGCACTCGTCGACAGCGACGAAGATAGGCGGTCTTTCGGCGGACGCCTCGCCTATGGCCATCTCGGCGACGAGTTTGCGAACGTGCTTGTTGGACTCGAGCCCCCAGACATAGTCTCTGACCTCGCCGAGCTGCTCGCCGAGCGCGCGGATGCCCTCTTGCAGACATCGCTGAAACGTTTCTTGATGCTTGGGCGACTTGTCCTCGGGAGCGTCATCTAGGCTCTTTTCGGCTGCTTTGCAGACCTCGTTGAAGAAGAGGTTGCGTCGTGACATGGTCTGTTCCGTTCTACTGGCTGTCCCGCTGGAGCCGTAACGGTTCATGTCGACGAGTGCGTCGTATTTCTGCTTTGCGTCGTTGCACTGTTTGAGTGTGGCGGCAAGCTGTTTGAACCAGGCGCCGAGGAAAGCGGCTACCTGAAGATCGCACGTGAATTGTGGCTTGATGTCGGTAGAAGTGTTGGCAGCGGAAAAGTACGAGACGACATTTTGGTCGCTGGGCGGGAAGCCGTCGTATGCGGTGCTGCCCTTGGGTCGCAAGCAAACAAACAAGAGTGGTGCATACTTTGCCAGCTCGAGAACCATGCGCGTCTTGCCCGTGCCGCTAGATTGGACGATGGGGCAGCCGTTGTAGTACAGTTTGCGGCCCGCAGTGCCGTCAAAGTGGGAGCGAACCTGAAGGACAAATTTGAGGAAGCGCAGAGGCGCATCACCTCTGAATTGGCGATCAAACTGGCGAGCAAAGTGCTCTTCGATCTGCGCGAGTTCGGGACGCACCACTTCTTGGCAGGGAGGCGTTGACGGAGGCAGCCGAAGGCCAAGAAGGAATTGACTGAGTTGCTCGTTGGCTGGGAGCTTCGAAGTCGATTGGACTAGTTCATCCAGCTTGGATTTGATGACCAGTTTGGATTCATCCGAGACAATGGACATGTCTGTGCTGGAGAAGTTGGCAAAGACCTTGTGAAAAGACTCGTCTTGTCTGCTGATCATGTCCAGGTGTTTGGTGAAAGAGTCGAGCCTGTTAGACAGGATGCTATCTTTGGCGGCCGTACTCTTGTAAGTCTTCCTTTGGGCATCCTTGCAATAGTCTTTGAAGTACTCGAGGAGCGGTTCCCAGCTATCCTCGGCAAGTTGTTTTGCTGCGTTTTTGGCGGCCATGGCAGCTTGTTGGTGTCGGGGCGAAGTGGATCCGAAAGCAGGTTTCGGAGGGTCGGTCGAAGGGGACTGCAGAGACACTTGGGAGGAGCCAGGCGTTGTGGATTGAGTCTGGACCATCTCACTGTAAAGCACCGGCAGCACCCCGGGCCGCCAGCGGTCCCAAGATAAGGCGAATTGATCCCGGAAGACTTGCTCGAGGCACCTCAAGGCTTTATCGATCTGCGGCTCGAGCTGAGTGTTGGCGAACAGCTTTTCATCGTCGTGTTTGGTGTCCAGGAGCTCGTTCAGACGTTGGACTACGTCATTGTGGTCGTGGTTGCCAGCGACCAACATTGCATCACCAAGCTCGCGGACGGACCGGCGACCAACGGTGATCAAAGGGACGGGGGCAGGGGCGACGGACGAGGCTCAGAATCTCCTGAATCAAGGATTCCCCGTGTGGAAGAGATAACGGATGACGGCGTGGCTAGTAGGGCGGCTAGTAGAGAGAGCGGAAGAGCAGGAGAGCTGTGTAGTGTAGAAGCAGCAGACGACAAGATACAGAGAGAGAGAGTTGACACTGGCGGAGTGTGAGATGCTAGATGTCGAGCTTGAAATGATGATGGTATTCGAGAACTGAGTGAGATAGACCGAGATGGCCGAGATTGCTGTTGGTGGTGGAAAAGAGAGTTTTTGGTGAAGATCGAAACAGCATACACAGCTCGTAGCTGAGCTGTGTATCATTGGTGGTGATGGTGGTGGTTCAGAAGGTAGTGAGGTGGATCGCATGCTTTGTTAACAAGACTCGGATCATGGACTGCAGACAAAAATTCCTTGAAATTACACATGACACAATGATCAGCAAATCCAGCAATCAGGTATGATTGAGGGCTGATATAAGTGATTCTTGCAGGTCTGTCTGATGGTAGCAGTGCTTGTTGCAATCATGCAATTGTAGGTTTGTCAGCATCCATGAAATGAAATGTTTGCCTTGGTGTGCATACTAATGGAAGGTGTAATGTCAAATGGGCTTCTTATTGAGCAGTGGTGTGTGATCATTAGTCATGCACACCTGCTGGTTGATGTATGACACCAGTCAGTTGACTGTGAGATCAACCATGTATGATGCCTGAGTTGCAATCTTGAGCAACATGTCATAAATCCTAAGATATTTGACTGAGAGTTTGAGTTATGATACCACAAGACCAATTGGTTGTTTATCAACACCAGTGGTTGAATGTGCAGAGGCTGGAAGCAAAGGGGAAAGTTGCCACAAATACACAAACCAGTTGGTTGGTATGGCCAAGCAATGGTGAGTATTTGGTATATGTGAGTAAGATAAAGATTCAATGATATTTCAGTGGCAGATGTGATTGGTATGTACATTATATATGCATCGAGGGGGAATGGAGACTTGGTGCAATGGTTAGTGTATCTACTATCAAATGTTTGTGTCCCTTCACTGGGGAGCAATGTTGCCTGAGGCTTGTCTCCATCCAACCAATCATATTTCCACCATGCAGTGTGTCACATCAGAGTGTGTATGTCACAGGAAAAGTTTCATCTTGGTGTTGAACCAGGCATTCCCATTGGGTGAATCGAGTGATCCTTCAGTTGGACCCAGACCAATGGGTTGATCATGTATATTTGGCATTGGTGGTGTTGATTTGTTCCTTGTCTTGGATGCAAGGGCATGCAAGGAGTTGTGTAAGTGGGAAATTCAGATGCCACATGTCTGGCATGTGGGCTAAAGTGGATATCCTTTGATGATTGTGGGGATTTGGTGGTTGGTGTGACAGCCAACCAAAGGGGCATGTAAAGGGCTGGTTGGTTTGAGGACCAACCAGTTGGTGTGTGCTTCTATGGTGAAGTATCCAAGTATGAGATGAACTGTCAGAGTACCATGTACTCCAACATTGTGATGCAGGACTAGATGTTGGCAGTCCTGATGTTGTGGATCACTGCAATGGTGGTGTCCTTGGTGGTACCAGGAATGTGTACTTTGATGAGGTGGTGGAGGACTGCCAGATTGTTCACAATGGTGGTAATGTGCTTCTTCTTTGGTGTCATCTTTCCATCATAGCCATTGGTGTTGCAACTGCAGTGCTGAGCAGTGCACAGGTCACAGGTCAAAGTCCTGGGCTTGTTCTCATAGGTGTAGCCTGTTCTGATGGTGCAGATGCACATTTCCTAATGCAGCAGTCACAGGGTTGGCAGGCAAGAATGAGACTGGCTTCAAGGTCTTCTCCCAGCATTGGGAAGTCCTCTAGTATGTGCTGTTTGTTGTTTGCATCATTGGGAAGGGGGAACAGAGGCTTGTAGTCCTCATCATTGATCACTGTGGGGGCATTGTGCACAGTGGAACCTTGAGAAGGGGTTGGTGGGGCTGAGGTGGGTGCATGAGAGGGTGCAGGTGAGGACTCATCATCAGATGCCTCATCTTCCAATTGGGAGGCAGAGTTGTCATCATCAGGGGCTGGATCACCTGATCAGTGGGAGGGGGACTCCTTGTCCAATTGAGGGTTGGATTGGGTGGTGGCAGATTCGTTGTCAGACATAGGGTCATCTGATTGAGCTGATGTGGTGGGGGAATCGCTATTGGACATAGCTTCATCCGATTCTTCACCATCTAGACTGGCATCACCCAAGGGGAGATAAGCTAAATAGGACCTCTCATCTGAGTCTGAGAGATTGGCATTCCTGCAGCAGCTCTCTTTGTTGCCCATGTCAGCTGGGCTGGTGTACCAGGGGGGGGGAGGTGAATGTGATTGTGGCTTGTTGCCACCATTGTCAAGATGGGTGTGTTGGTGGCTGGGCATGGGAGGATGTTGCTGAAAGTAAGCTTGCTGAGGTTGCACTAGAGGGCATGGCATTGCAGGAGTGAATAAGGAAGTGGGGGGATCCTTGCCAAAAGTGGTAAGGTATCCCAGAATCTTGGCTGAGTCAAAAACTTGCTGTGCATCAGCCAGAGAATGTGATGGAAGGTTTTCGATCAGGTGCTGAGTTTCGATCACATGTCACTTGATTGAGTGATCTGGGTCATATCTGAGAGATCAGGAAAGATGATCCCTTTGTTGGAGTATGTGGTACTCTGACAGTTCATCTCACACTCAGATGCTTCACCATAGAAGCACACCAACCGGTTGGTCCTCGAACCAACCAGCCATTTATGCACTCGTTTGGTTGGTTGTCACACCAACCACTGAATCCTCACAATCATTGAAGGATATCCACTTTAGCCCACACACCAGATGTGTGGCATCTGACTTTCCCACTTACATGACTCCTTGCATGCCCTTGCATCTGATGCAAGGAATGAATTAATGCCACCAATGCTGAATATACATGATCAACCCATTGGTCCAGATCCAACTGAAGGATCACTCGACTCACCCAATGGGAACACTTGGTTCAACACCAAGATGAAATGTTTCCTGTGACATACACACTCTGACATGACACACCACATGGCAAAAGTATGATTGGTTGAATGGAGACATGCCTTGGGCAACATTGCTCCCCAATGAAAGGACACAGACATTTGACAGTAGATACACTAACCATTGCACTGAGTCTCCATTCCCCCTCAAAGAGTATATAATGTACACACCAATCACACCTGTCACTGAAATATTATCGAATCTTCATCTCACTCACATATACAAAATGCTCACCATTGCTTGGCCATACCAACTGACTGGTTCATGTATTTGCAGTGACTTTCCCCTTTGCTTCCAGCCTCTGCACATTCAATCGCTGGTGTTGATAAACAACTGATTGGTCTTGTGGTATTGTAACTCAGACTCTCAGTTGAATATCTTAGGATTTACAATGCATTGCTCAAGATCACAACTCAGGCATCATACACAGTTGATCTCACAGTCAACTGACTGGTGTTGTACATCAACCAGTGGGTGTGTGCGACTCATGATCGCACACCACTGCTCAATAAGAAGCCCATTTGATGTTACACCTTCCATTACCCTTGCCAGTTAGACATGTGTGGTTTCTTGTGCATAAATGGATTTTCTTGAATGTTTGATTTTTGGATTCTTGAGGTTTTCGAGAGGGATTTTTGAAATTTTTGAAATTTTGAAATGTTGAAATTTGACATGTTGAATGTGGAGGTAACTGGGAAGGGAAAACAATGTTGGAATGGTCTTCTGTTGTAGGAAAGCTTGAAAACTTGAAGTGGAACATGTCTTGAGAGCCATGGGATTCTTGGTTTTGTATTTTTGAGGTTTAGATGAAATCTTGAGAAAATGTTGGACTGAAAATGTTGATGAAAATTGAGAAATTCAAGGATTAAATTTTGTGGGGAGCATCAGTAGGGGTGTTTGCAATGTTGCTTGAGTCCATTGAGAAAACATTGAGTAGTTCCCAATGTAGGGAGACTTTGCCACATTCAAGAGGCTTGGTTAGGCTATCAGCTCATTGTGCTGATATAGGGACATTCTTGATGATGATAGTCCCCTCCATCTGCTTCTCTTGAATGAAGTGGTACTTGATGTCAATATTGTTGGAAAACAGTCTTCCTTCACCTTGGTGATACTCCCCACCATGCTGGCCCAGGAGCTCTAACATGGCCACATGCACTTATCTCCCATGTTTTCCCACATGGAGAGATCCACAGTTTTTCCATCAGAAATATTTGCCAATGGAGGTATCAGCTACTCTTGGTGGCTGATGCTGAGCCCATTCTGATGCCATGCTTGAGTCTTTGGGATGACTCTTCCATGCATGGTGTCACAGGACATAAAAGTCGAAATCGATTTGAGATTGATGTTAAATGCATGTTACAGTCAATCTCAGATGAAGTTGATGTTAAGCAGGCCTTATTGTCGATTTCACCTACAGAGCCATATGATGCTGTGGAACGAACATGACAAGCAACAACTATGATGACACCATCCCAAATGGGTCACAGGTGATCAGTGATGATGTTGGAAGCACCTGGAGGATGCTGTTGATGAACCTGGGCCAACCAGTAATGGCCAGGTAAGGTGCAGGGGCCCCTGCATAGATAGGGGGACCTGCAGGAAGGGAGGAAGAGCTCAACACTGGCTTGAGGCTGTGGAGCTAGCTAGGGGCCACTGGTTAGACACCAGTGACACAAGTCCCAAGGACAGCAGGGCAGGCCCAGACACTGGCCTGATGCTGGCAGCAGGATGCTCAGGAGCAACTGCTGCCAGCATACACACATGCATATATACACATTCCCTGTATGAGTGGAGAGTCAGGGCCTCATCCACTCTATCATTCATTTACTTGTCAGTACATTTAGTATTCTCACTTTCTTTGTCTCATAGGGTAGCAATCTTAGGCATTGCTATCACTCAGTGTGCCTCCATTCAAGTTGGAGTACATAAAGGCATCAGTTAGAACCACCACTGGCACCACAGGCCTCACCTGTGCAGGCAGAACCTACACTGCGGTCCTGGAACCTCCACCAGTACCATTACTATACAACAGCACTGACTACTGGCATCATACAGCCTTGAGCACCATCACCAATGATGGTGGCACAGTTCATCTGTGCTGCATACCTACACAAGGACAGTTAGCCCACTCCTGTCAAGTGTAGGACACTCACCTGGCTACCACAAACATGCTGCATTACCTCTGAATGGAGTGGCAATGGCAGTCAGTTGACATCGAGCATAAGATGCAGTTAATGTCGATCTCAAGTGAAATCGATGTTTACTGGCTGTTAACCTCAAACTCAAACAAAATCAACATTTACCTTGAGTTAACTTCGATTTCACATGTCTGGTGCATGACTGCTGACATACAGCAGTTGAACACTACAAAATGGCTCACGAAATCTGGATTCACCTTGAAAGGTCCTTTAGCCAGAAACTCCATTATTATCTCGAAGAGATCGAGACCAACTTCAATAGTCTTCATCAAGACAAAGCCTCCATTGCCACATACATGACCAAGGTCACTACAATGGCTGAGCAGCTCAAGTTAGGCCAAGTTGAGGTTACTTGGCACAAGCACTTTACAGTCCTCATGAAAGGACTACATTGTGAATATGCAAGCATTTGTTCCCAGTTGGAACAAGATTACTGATGATGCCAAGAGATCCAGACTCTTTGGGTCATATGTGCTGATGGTGAATCTGAGCCCCTCACCATCATTAATACTGCCATTGATGAGAAAATTGAGTACAACCAAATTGTCGATCAACTCAAGGCTGAAGAAATCAGGCTGGGCCTCCATGTCTATGGAATGAACCTGCAACCTTGGCAACAGGTCTCTGCTTTCTATATGCAAGACCAGGGCCACAAGCCCAATTTGCAATCCAAGAAGTCTCAGCAATTGCTGAAGGGTCACCAGCAGAATTGCTGAACTGGACAGCAGCAGAGTTGCAGGCCTATCAAGGAAGTTACCTGCCATTGTTGCCAAGAGAAAGGCCACTATGCCAATAGATGCAACAATCCCAGAAAAGAGTGAAAGAGTGAAACCACTCTCATTACCAGCCTCATCACTCCTGAGACTGCCTTATCAACCACTGACAATGGCTATGGCTGTTGGAGTACACAGTACTCTGACAGTTCATCTTGCACTTGGATACTTCACCATAGAGGCACACACCAACTGGTTGGTCCTTGAACCAACCAGTTATTCATGCGCCCCTTTGGTTGGCTGCCACACCAACCACTGAATCCTCACAACCATCAGAGGATACCCACTCTAGTCCACATGCCAAGATGCATGGTATCTAACTTTCCCACTTACATGACTCCTTGCATGCCCTTGCATCTGACACAAGGAATGAATCAACACCACCGACACCAAATATACACAACCAACCCATTGGTCTGGATCCAACTGAAGGATCACTCAACTCACCCAATGGGAATGCTTGGTTCAACACCAAGACAAAACTTTTCCTGTGACATACACACTCCAATGTGACACACTGCATGGTGGAAATGTGATTGGTCAGATGGAGACATATGTCAGGGCAACATAGCTCCTCATGAAGGAACATAGACACTTGATGGTAGACACACTGACCAAACAGTGTGGGCTACACTAGCCATTGCACTGAGTCTCCATTCCCCCTCGATGCATATATAATGTACATACCAATCATACCTGTCACTGAAACATCATCAAATCTTCATCTTACTCACATATACAAAACACTCACCATTGCTTGGCCATACCAACTGACTGGTTCATGTATTTGCAGTGACTTTCCCCTTTGCTTCCAGCCTCTGCACATTCAATCGCTGGTGTTGATAAACAACTGATTGGTCTTGTGGTATTGTAACTCAGACTCTCAGTTGAATATCTTAGGATTTACAATGCATTGCTCAAGATCACAACTCAGGCATCATACACAGTTGATCTCACAGTCAACTGACTGGTGTTGTACATCAACCAGTGGGTGTGTGTGACTCATGATCACACACCACTGCTCAAATAAGAAGCCTATTCGACATTCCACCTTCCATTAATGGCAAGCCTATGGATTGGATTCTCAATTCAGCATCGACAGTGCACATTTGCATTAACAAGGATTTATTCTGCAACCTCAATGATGAAATCACTGCCCCTATCCAGAGCAGCAGCTTGGAGCACATCAAGGTTTGAGGTAAAGGCACTGTCAAGATTCTTGCTGATCTCAGCAATGGAGAGAATCATACTCTCATGCTGCAGAACATGTATTATGTTCTGACATATGCTGCCAATCTCATCTTGCTCAACCTTGTCACCAAAGTCACCAAGGTTAGCATTTTCAGTGGCAAGCTCATCATGACAAAGCTTGGTCAAGTTATTTTCAGAGGCACAACTCACCACATGCTCACCTTCCTCAATCAACCTTGAGCTAAGTTTGCTGCACTCACCATGAAGGAAGCAACATCAGAGACCACCTGGCACCAACATCTTGGTCATCCAGGAATGGCCCAAATGAAGGAGATCTCACAACTCATTCCCAACATCACTAAAGAACTCAGCATCACCAAGTATGATGTTTGCAAAGTCAGCAAATTGCACAAGCAGCCTTTCAGTCCCAGTACCATGATGACTACTGAGCCCCTTCAGCTCATCCATTCTGACATCATAGGCAAGATGAGGGATGTCACTCCTGAAGGTTTCCAATATGCAGTTACCTTTATCAATGACTTCACTCATTTTGTCACCATGTACCTCATGCAACACAAGAGTGAAGTCTTCTCCACATTCAAGATGTATCAGACCCTCATGGAGAACCAGACAGGTTGAACCATTAAGTGGTTGCAAACTGACAATGGTGGAGAATATATCAATTGCAATTTTGACAGATATCTTGCCAACACCAGCATTCAGCATGAAACTTCAGCTCCTTACACCCCTCAGCAAAATGGTGTTTCAGAAAGGATGAACCAAACTCTCTTCAACATCACCTGATGCTTACTTCTTCAGGCTGCTGCCCCTCACTACCTCTGGGGGAGGCCCTTCAACACACAGTATATCTCAACAATTGCATGCTGAGCAAGCCCTTAGCAATGTTGTCACCTTACAAGCAATCCTCAACAGGGATCCCAATATCTCCAAACTTCGAGTATTTGGATGCTGAGCCTGGGCACATATCCCTGAGGCCAACCAAACTAAGCTCAATGATCAAGCACTTGCCACCATCTACATCAGCATTACTGATGGCTCCAAAGCATTTAAGCTGCTTGACCCTCATACAAAGATGATCCTAACTGCTCACCATGCTACCTTCAATGAGAAGCTCTTCCCATTCCTCAACACAAGGCCAGATGCAGGACCACCTGAGGATGCTATCTACATTCCCATTATGGGGGATGATGTCCAAGAACCCAATATTCTTCAGCCTGTTGCTATCAGGCCAGCAACACCACCACATCAAGACCCAATTCTGTCACCCATTGATGATGAAGGTGAATGTGGCTATCCTTATCTCACTCAAGAGGAGCACACCCAAGGCATATTGATGCCTCCTCTTCCTCCTGCTTTGCACATGGTGCTGGCAACACTCACAAAGGAGGATGATTTTAGTCTCAACACCTGTGCCAACATCAGGATCAAGGAAGTAATTCTAGATGACAAACCAAGAATGGTACAGCAAGCCCAACGTCATCCAGACCGGCTGAAATGGCAAGAGGCCATCCAGAAGGAACTGGACTCTCACAAGACCAACAATACATGGACCATGGTGTCAGCAGTCATGTGCCAGACACATGAAATCGAAGTCAGAGATGTGAAATCGAAGTTAACTTGAGGTAAATGTCGATTTCATTTGAGTTCAAGGTTAACAGCCAGTAAACGTTGATTTCACTTGAGATCAATGTTAACCACATCTTATGCTCAATGTCGACTGACCGCTGTTGCCACTCCATTCAGAGGTAATGCAGCACATTCATGGTAGCTGGGTGAGTGTCCTACACTTGACAGGAGTGGGCTAACTGTCCTCATGTAGGTATGCAGCACAGATGAACTGCACTGCTGTCATCGAGGATGATGCTTGAGGCTGTATGATGCTGATGGTCAGCATCATTGTATAGTAATGGTACTGGTGGAGGTTCCAGGACCATGGTGTAGGTTCCACCTACACAGGTGAGGCCTGTGGTGCCAGTGGTGGTTCTGACTGCTGTCTATATGTTCTCTGACTCAAACAGAGGCACACTGAGTAGTAGCAATGCCTAAGATTGCTACTCTATGAGACAATGAGTGTGAGTGTAGTGATACTAAACGTACTGACAAGTAAATGAATGATAGAGTGGATGAGGCCCTGACTCTCCACTTATACAGGGAATGTGTATATATGCATGTGTGTATGCTGGTAGCAGTTGCTCCCAAGCATCCCACTGCCAGCATCAGGCCAGTGTCTGGACCTGCCCTGCTGTCCTTGGGACTTGTGTCACTGGTGTCTAACCAGTGGCCCCTAGCTAGCTCCACAGCCTCAAGCCAGTGTTGAGCTCTTCCTCCCTTCCTGCAGGTCCCCCTATCTATGCAGGGGCCCCTGCACCTTACCTGGCCATTACTGGTTGGCCTAGGGTCATCGACAGCATCCTCCAGGTGCTACTGACATCATCACTGGTCATCTGCAACCCATTTGGGATGGTGTTGTCATAGTCATTGCTTGTCATTTTTGTTCCACAGCATCATATGGCCCTGTAGGCGAAATCAACAATAAGGCCTGCTTAACATCAATTTCATCTGAGATTGACTGTAAGACACATTTAATGTCGATCTCAATTCAAGTTCAATTTTATGTCCTGTGACATTACCCCCATTTTCAGAGCTGAGCTCCTGCGAAGTAATGAAGTCCATCCAGAGCCTAATTCTTCATGACCTGCACAGAAAAGGGTGGCCTGTATTCATGGTGTTGGTAGTGTTCCTTCCTTTTCTTCCCTCCTTCTCATCATCATCTACCACTACACTGCCATCTACCATGTCAGCCCCCCCATCCAACCCTCCTCTGCACTGCTTGAACTGTCAAGCGGCTCCTATTGCTCCTCATGCGGCCCTTTACCACCAGCAATCCGCCTCCCCTGCTGCTTCTGTGGCCCAGGACCTCTCAACTGTCAGTGCCACTGCTCCTGCCTCTTCAGTCGATGACAGGGGCTCTGCCCACAGGCAGCCCACAGGTGCTTTGGCACCTCAACCCACTTCCAAGGCAGCTGTTATGCCTGTCAAGGAAGCTGTGGCTGCCTCACTGGTGGAGTTGGCCTTGCATGGCCCTCCTGCCCTTGAGCCTCTCTTCCTGGGTGCATGCACACCCAGCAAGGAATGTCAAGAGGGCTATGAAGTCGAGTTGGCTCGTTCCGATAGCGTTCCCATGTCTCCTGTGGCACCTGGAATGCCAGCATATGCTCCTCCACCCCCTCCTCCAGGCATGGTGTGGAGGGATACCCCTTCCAATGGCAGGCACATGCCACCCCCTCCAGTACCCCTGCGCTGTCCCTCCCTGTCACTGCTGGTGGCCCACATGCTGAGTTGGGCTGAGATCATAGCATGGACCCAGGTACTCTGGGCTCCAGTGCTGCTGATCTTGTATGTGGCTGGTTGGTACCCCAAGCTCTGGTTGATTACTCAGGGTGATGCTGCAGATTGGTGAATCTACAACATCATCATGTGTTGTTTGACTGAGGGCTTGGTGCCTTGGCCCACCTGGACCTGTGCTCGCTGCAAAGCACTCCAAGTCCTGTAAGTACACCCTGTCTCCATCATCCCCATTTGTGTTGTGGCCATGTGCTAACCACTTGTTCTGATTCAGTGGTGTAGCTGTTTCCCATCGATGTTCATGGACCCATTGGGTTGATGATGCCATGTCCCTGCCTCATGTGTGCACTGCCATGTGGCAGGCATCGCCCATTGCAGTCAGGATGTTGCTCATCACCCAGTGTTCATGTACCATGGTGACTTCCCAGGCTGGAAGCACAGTCATCATGAGCACAGCACTGAGTGTGCCCATCTTTCGACATCGGAAAGCATCAGTATGGGTAAGGTACACCATGATGATCATGTCTACCTGCCCACTGACAATTGTCACTGGGCTATGGCCATGGTGTGGCTCTGGCACCTCAGTGATGCCAACTTCCCTGGCATCTTGCATGTTGTGCACCAATACATGGTGGCAAACAGCGCTCTCATGAGTGAGCACCAGCCCCATGAGTCATGCTCCTGCCCTGGCAGTCCTCTGCTGCCTGTGGACACACTGTTGTCCCCTCTGCTGGTCCCTGAGGGCGAGGATGGTAAGCCCTTCTATGTAGACATGTAGATTAGTCCTCTTCTCATACTGTTTCCATCCCCTTTGAAATCCACCACTGTTCTCCTTGTCCTCTTGTGTGTGCCTCATGAGTGTCTGATGAGCTTTGACACTGAGACTGGAGCCTTCCTGGCGACTTTTCCTCCTGTGGGACTGACCTTTTTGAGATCGAGGATAAAGTCACATAATCCTCAATTTCGCATGAGATCAACTGTAAATCGCTTTTAATGTTGATTTCATTCGAGATCGACTGTAACCTGCTTTTAACATCAATTTTGTGAAACTGAGGAGATGGCCCTATTCTCGAGCAGGGACACCTCCCCCCCATGAAACCTCATAGTCCTGGATGAGGTCAGGGCAATTGAGGTTCTCAGCAGGCTCCCAGGTCACCTGTTCCTTGGGATAGCCCTTCCAGAACACCTTGTACTGGAGCTGGCCATGATGGATTCATCAGTTGAGGATGCACTCAACCTCATACTCCAGCTCATCATCATGCAGCAGTGGTTCTACAGGGAGCTCATTGTGCCCTGCCAGTTGGCTTGCTGGCTGCTTCTCCAGCATGGAGATGTGGAAGATGTCATGGACTTTGAAGGTTGTTGGAAGTTGTAAGTGGTTGTCAGCGGTCATGTGCCAGACACATGAAATCGATGTTAACTTGAGGTAAATGTCGATTTCATTTGAGTTCGAGGTTAACAGCCAGTAAATGTCGATTTCACTTGAGATTGATGTTAACTGCCTCTTATGCTCGATGTTGACTGACTGCTGTTGCCACTCTGTCCAGAGGTAATGTGGCATGTTCATGGTAGCCTAGTGTGTGTCCTACACTTGACAGGAGTGGGCTAACTGTCCTCATGTAGGTATGCAGTGCTGATGAACTGTGCTGCCATCATTGGTGATGGTGCTCAAGGCTGTACGATGCCAGTAGTCAGTGCTGTTGTATAGTAATGGTACTGGTGGAGGTTCCAGGACCGCAGTGTAGGTTCTGCCTGCACAGGTGAGGCCTGTGGTGCCAGTGGTGGTTCTGACTGATGTCTATATGTACTCTGACTCGAATGGAGGCACACTGAGTAGTAGCAATGACTAAGATTGCTACCCTACAAGACAAAGAGTGTGAGAGTAAAGATACTAACATACTAACAAGTAAACTGAATGGTAGAGTGGATGAGGTCCTGCCTCTCCACTCACACAAGGCATGTGTATATATGTATGCTGGCAGCGGTTGCTCCAGAGCATCCCTCTGCCAGCATCAGGCCTGTGTCAGGGCCTGCCCCTACTGTCCTAGAGACTCATCGCTGGCCTCCAACCATTACCTCTTCGCTGGCTCCATGGCCTCGAGCCAGTGTTGGGCTCTCCTTCCTTTCCTGCAGGTCCCCCCTATCCTCACATGGGCCCCTGCGCCTCACCCAGCTGTTACTGGTTGGCCTAGGGTCATCAACAGCATCCTCCTGGTGCTGCCAACATCATCGCTGATCACCCTCAACCCCTTTGGGGTGGTGCAGTCATAGTCATTGCTTGTCATTTTTGTTCCACAGCATCATATGGCCCTGTGGGCGAAATCGACGATAAGGCCTGCTTAATGTCAATTTCATCTGAGATTGACTGTAAGACACATTTAACATCGATCTCAATTCAAGTTCGATTTTATGTCCTGTGACAGCAGTATGTTTGCCATCCGATGTGTTCCAGGATGGGAAAGGGGCCAGCAAAGCGGGTGTTGAGCTTGGGACTGGGTCATTGAGTCTTCCAGTTCTTGCAGTTGATGTGAATGAGATCACCAACTTTGAATTCCATGTCCTTGTGCTTACAATTGTATTGCTCAACTGTCCATGCTTGTGCTTGCTGAATGGCTTCCTGAAGGTACACAATCTGGTCCTTGGCAGTCATGAGCCATTCATGCCATCCCAGGTCATGTACTCCAAGCCATTCTGGAATCTCTGGGTGAGACTTGGGATTCCAGCTGTAGCATGTGAAGAAAGGTGATATGCCAATGCTGCTATGTACCATGTTGTTGTACACGAACTTGGCCATGGCCAATAGGGCACACCAGTTGTCTTGTTCATAGTTGCAGTACATATGGAGGTACTGCTCAACAACTTGGTTTACCTGTTCAGTCTGTCCATCAGTTTGTGGATGGTAGGCTGTGCTGAGGGAGTGGTTGATGCTGAGGGTGGCAGTGAACCTCTTCCAGGCTGCTGATATGAACTGCTGTCCTCAATCAGAGACAATGTGGTCTGGTGCACCAAAATGTACAAAGACTGTGGCCTCTAAGAGTTTGGTGGTGTCCTCTGAGGTTGCTGATTTATGTGTCGGTGCTAGGATGGCAAACTTGGTAAGACAGTCAACCATGACTAGGATCAAATCGTAGCCTTCTGAAGGCAGCAGTCCTTCGATGAAGTCCATGGAGATCGAGCCCCAGGGCCGCTTGGGCATGGACAACAGTTGCAAAAGGCCATAGGGCCGATGGTGTGGGGCCTTGTATCAAGCACACACTGGGCAGCTAGCTACATAGTCTGCAATCCATGCAGCCATGTGTGGCCAGTAGTAGTGCCATCATGCTAGCTCCAGTGTAGCATCATGCCCAGCATGCCCAGCTGTTGATCCATTGTGGCATTGCATCATGACCATGTAGTGAAGGTGCTCAACTGATAGAGATTGGTCTTGTACCTTGGCTGCACTCCTGGTGTCATTGCTACCTTGCCTGCCAGGCAGCGTGACCTTCAGCACAACCAAATGGCTGTCCTTATACCACAAGCCATCCTTTTGCTCAAAATGGCCTTGATTGTACAGCTCTACCAGCTCAAGGTTGAGGGGCTGGAAGGTTCTGACAAGCTCCTTAAACCCTCCTGCTATGATATCTGCCATAGAGGGCAGTGCTGGAGGTGTTTTGCAAGATCGACAATTATCATCCCTTATGCTCAAACTCATTTGAGTTCGACAATTATGTGTGTTTTCAGTCAAACTCATTTGAGATCGACATTTAATGGTGTTTATCATCGATTTCACATCAGGTTTGGCAAATAGTCAGGCCAGCAGCAGCTGTCGAACATTATGCTCTCATTCTTCACCAGCAGGCTGCATATCGCTCCACCTTGTCAAGGCATCAGGCTCACCTGCTTTGTCCCCTGGCCTGTATTGCAGAATGAAGTTGAAATCAGCTAGTAGCACTGCCCACTGAGCTTGCCAACCATTGATGCACCATTGAGACTTGAAGTACTTGAGCACCTCATGATCTGTGAGGATGACCAACTGCATTGGCAAGCCTGCCAACATATGGTGCCACTGGGTTAGGCACACCACCACTGTGAGCAGTTCCTTGTCATGGATCTCATAGTTATGCTCTGCTGAACTCATCTTGTGAGAGTAGAAGGTGATCAGATGCCATTGTCCCTCATGCTCTTGTTTGAGGACTCCAGCTATAGCATAGTTGCTGGCATCAGTCTCCATTCACATGGGCAGGTGGTAATCAAAATGTCAAAGAACTCCTGCTGATGTGAACACTGTGATGAGACTGTGGAATGCCTTCTCTGCCTCCTCTGGCAGCTTGAACTTCCTGAAATGCTCGGTTGGCTTGACCAGCGATGTGAGTGGCCTTGCAATGCATGTGAAGTGTGAGATGAATCATCGATAGAAGTTGGCAAAGCCAAGGAAGCACTGGATGTTGTGGATCGACTCAGGGACCAGCCATTCCTTAACAGTCTGTACCTTCGCTTCATCCATCTTGATTCCTTGTGGTGTGATAATGTAGCCTAAGAACTCAATGGTCATGGTGTGGAACTCGCATTTCGACAGCTTTGCGAAGAGTCGGTGCTTGCGTAGCTGCTGTAGCACCTCTCATATGTGGCCAACATGCTCTTTCAGGTGGTCACTGAAGATGAGGAAGTCATCTAAGTATACCACCACATAGATGCTGAGGATATTGTGGAAGATACTGTTAACCAGCAACTGAAAGTGTGAGGGAGCGTTCACCAGTCTGAATGGCATGATGAGGTACTCATAGAGCCTGAGTTGGATACTGAAGGCTGTCTTCCATTTGTCACCATCTGTGATGTGTATCAGGTTATATGCCACCTTGAGATCCAGCTTGCTGTAGACCTTGGCCTTCCACAGTAGGAAGAGCTGCTCCTTGATGAGGGGTAATGGGGCCCAGTTCTTCACTGTGACCTTGTTGAGGCCTTGGTAGTTGACACAAAGCTGCAGGCCTCCATCCTTCTTTGGCACAAAGAGCACAGGCAAGCATGCTGGACTCTTCAACAGATGGATAAAGCCCTTTGTGATGTTCTCATCAAGATACTTGTGCAACTCTTCCAGCTCTTTGGGTCCCTGCAAGTACAGAGGCCCACAAGGCAGCTGAGTGCCCAGCAGTAGCTTGATCAAGAGATCATGGTCCATCCTCAGAGGCAACTTGTCAGCTTCAGTCTCACAGAAGACCTGATGGAGATCCTGGTATTCCTCAGGTATCTCCTTTGCCTTTGGCTCCTCCTGAGGTTTGACCTCCATCTCAATACCTTTGTCGCTGCCTGTAGGGATGAAGCTGTACATGGGTACCATGGCAGGATCAACATCCAGGAGCATGCATCCTATGGGGCTGTCACAAAGGGCTGCTCATATGAGCTGTTCAGCAGAGACAAACTCATTTCCATGAGCTATGAGTTTGGTTGCCAAAATCAACATTAAGGATGCATTATCTTGGATCTCGGTTGAAATCAAAGATATGCAGGGTTTATCATTGATTTCAGATGAAATTGATGGTAACTGCCCCTTAACTTCGATTTCGAGGCCAGGCTGGAAATCAAGAGTACTGGTGTGCCAATCTACCCTGGGCCTGAGTTTCCTGAGTAGCTCGTAACCTAGGATGACATCATAGTCATCAATATCTGTCACCTCTGCTTCGAAAGGGCCAACTAGGTAACCTCCTATGCCCATGGTGACCAAGGCAGTGCTGTTGATCTGTAAGGTATGACCAGTAATACCATGTATGCTTCTCTTGTGTATGGGTTTTGTGGGTATTTGATGGGTCGAAACAAAAGTATGAGCAATTATAGACACTCCAGCACCTGTGTTGGCCAGCATTCAAGCTGGGTGACCTGTGATGGTCCTGTCAATCTTGAGCACTGGCTTCTGCGATGCCACAGAGAAACAGAAACAACAATCTTGATATGTACAGTGTGATAACAAGGATGGATTCAGGGCAATGCATGCCATCAATGCACTGTCCCATGCCCATTTCCCTGGTCAGCATCACCTTCCTGGGATTGGGCATTCTCCTCATCCTCATTGGCATAGGCAGCCAGGTCAATGTCGGCTTCCTGGTTGCCTTCCTCAGATGCCTCTTCATCATCTTCAGCATCTTCAGCTTGCTTGTTGATGGCATAGACATGGCCACTCTGTGGGACAGGGCCATGAGGTGCACCTGTCGGGATGGGTACTCTGGGCACAGCCTTGGGACAGTTGCACTGCCAATGGCCTGTCTGGCCACATAGGCTACATTGGTCTGGTCTGAAGGTGGTGCCACCGACATTGGTCACCAGCAATTTCTGAGCTAAGTGAGGAGGCAAGGGCCTCCTGGGAGCAGTATTCAGTATGGCTCCACTATGCTGACCCCAACTGCTTGTCCTGTTGCTAAATGGCAGTGCCTCCTTCCCTTTACCCTTGTCCATGGTGGGCACTGCTGTGCTAGCAGGTCAAGCTGGGGTCAAGAGGAGACAGGCATTGTTGGTGTCCAAGGTTTGAATGTGGTCAATGCTCTCCACACTGTGATACCATTCCCAGAGGTTGGAAGGGGGATTGTGCTCGAACTTTTGATGCATCCTGGCAGTGAGACCCATCTTGAAGAGACCCATGATGAGCTTAGGGTTTCCATCGAGGCCTGCACAGTTTGCTAGGTCCCAGAAACATTTGACATAGTGAGTGGCCATGCCTGGTTCATCGCTGGCTTGATGGAGGATGGAAAGCTTGGCATAGGTGGTGAACGAGTTGACCATCTGACCGAACTGATCCCTCAAACAGGCACAGAACATGTCCCAGTCATGGAACAGTTGTCCCTGAAGCTTAGGGTTGACCCATAGCGTGGAGTCCCACCATTCCTTGGCTGATCCTTCCAGTTGTTCCGAAGCAATGGCCACTCGATGCTGATGGCTTGTGATACCATATTGAGCGAACCAGTTGTTGGCCTTGATGAGGAACAGCTCAACATCCTTGGTATCCAGCTTGGGAAATGGGATCTTCATGTCTGCCAGGAGTGCCTTAGGCTCCTGGCCCTTGCCTTCGAACATGGTGATGGGCTTGAGAGGCTCATGATGATGCCTAGGACCTGTGGGAGTTGCATAAACATTAGAGAGGTTTTGGTCGAGAAACATCTATCTCATGCAGTTCATTTGCCGAACTATGCAAGACGGTGGTGGTGGTGGTGGTTTGGAAGAGAGTCAGATGGTCACGAGCTCAGTCTTACTCAGTTCAGGATGCAGGTGCAGAATTTGAAAATTTTTTCCATTCACATGATGCATCTTAGTCAGCAAATATGCACGATTTGTGAATATCAGGCTCATAGGTCACCGATGAGCTCTGTACAGTTGGTGGTAGTGGTCATCGTTGTGAGCAGGCACAGACTGTAGATACGATGTGCTGGAGTCTTCGACTTGCATGATCGCATGGACAGTGTCCAGTGCCTGGTGGATGCACTGGATAAACAGAGATAAGGTTACAGAAAGCGCAGGGTAAGGATATGGATGAAGGTAGTACTACCACCATCTGTGGTTTCGACGGTTTCAGCAGTTCTCTCTCAATGTAAACTTTAGTTTCACATACCACACATGCTTTGTAATCAAGAACGTTGCCCAACATGTTACATTCTAGCTAAAACCACATGATCATGGTGAGATGTGTCTAACGCTTCTCATTCTACTTACATACACAGTTCACCTAACAGAAAGTAGTTGTAAGATGAATCCAAATGGGTCATATGGACCTCGCTTATGCACGCATGCATCCAAAGTGAGCAAGACAGCTTTGCTGAGCTTGAAATGCGTGAGTAAGAGGCATACCAAAACCTCACTATTGATGTTGCTGAACTCCACAGGCCATACCTTCGATGTGGACCTAGGCGTTGGTGTTTGGGGATCCTCCACTTGAGCAAACCTGGTCTGAGCTGTCCTTGACTCACCAAGGGGAGGGGCTGACCTTGTGTGGCCTACTGGTGATGGTGTAGCTGGCTCCTTACCCTGGTACAACTGCCAACTACCTAACATGGCTTGCTGCCATTCTCAGTTCACTTCCACTTCTTGTTGCTGTTGCTCCATCATCTGCTGGAGCATAGCTACCACTGACCTGAGGTTGACAGCTCTGAGGTGCTCCTCAGACTGATCATTGGGTGCCATAGTGAACATGGGGCACTGCTTGAATGAACCACTCTAATGTCAGCAGTCACACACCAGACATGTGAAATCAAAGTTAACTCAAGGTAAATGTCGATTTCATTTGAGTTCAAGGTTAACAGCCAGTAAATGTTGATTTCACTTGAGATCAACATTAACTGCATCTTATGCTTGATGTCGACTGACTGCCATTGCCACTCCATTCAGAGGTAATGCAGCACATTCATGGTAGCTGGGTGAGTGTCCTACACTTGACAGGAGTGGGCTAACTGTCCTTGTGTAGGTATGCAGCACAGATGAACTGCACTGCTGTCATTGAGGATGATGCTTGAGGCTGTATGATGCTGATGGTCAGCATCATTGTATAGTAATGGTACTGGTGGAGGTTCCAGGACCATGGTGTAGGTTCCACCTACACAGGTGAGGCCTGTGGCACCAGTGGTGGTTCTGACTGCTGTCTATATGTTCTCTGACTCGAATGGAGGCACACTGAGTGATAGCAATGCCTAAGATTGCTACCCTATGAGACAATGAGTGTGAGTGTAGTGATACTAAACATACTGACAAGTAAATGAATGATAGAGTGGATGAGGCCCCACCTCTCCACTCATACAGGGAATGTGTATATATATATGCATGTGTGTATGCTGGTGGTGGTTGCTCCAGAGCATCCTGCTGCCAGCATCAGGCCAGTGTCTGGGCCTGCCCTGCTGTCCTTGGGGCTTGTGTTGCTGGTGTCTAACCAGTGGCCCCTAGCTAGCTCCACAGCCTCAAGCCAGTGTCAAGCTCTTCCTCCCTTCCTGCAGGTCCCCCTATCTACACAGGGGCCCCTGCGCCTTACCTGGCTGTTACTGGTTGGCCTAGGATCGTCGACAGCATCCTCCAGGTGCTACCGACATCATCGCTGATCACCTGCAACCCATTTGGGATGGTGTCATCATAGTCATTGCTTGTCGTTTTTGTTCCACAGCATTGTACATCCCTATAGGCGAAATCGATGATAAGGCCTGCTTAATGTTGATTTCATCTGAGATCGACTGTAAGACATGTTTAATGTTGATCTCAATTCGAGTTCGATTTTATGTCCTGTGACACCATCTCAGCCCTTGCTGTCATCTGCGAGTCCTGCTCTCCTTCTGTGCCCCTCTTCCTCCTGGAAGGCAACTGGCCCTTTGACCACTACTCATTTGTCAGCATGCTTCAGTGCTGCCTTGAGGTGTGCAGCATCCCCTCTTCATCGTACTCTGGTCACTCCTTCCATCAGGGTGCTGCCACCTGGGCCACCTCTAATGGCATCGATGCTGACACCATCTGTGGTCTTGGGCATTGGCACAGTGACTGCTTTCAACAGTATGTTGACAGGTTGGCTGCTGAAAGGGCTGCCACTACCAGGGCTGCCCTCTATGCTAACACCTCTGCCCCCTTCTGCCCTGCCACCATCGCCTGGTGCGATTTTTGATCATTCTGATTGCCTTCCTCTGTTGGGGTCACCTCTCGCTACTCTCCAGCCTGGGCTTGCAACCATTACACCATATGGTATGCTGCTTGCACATCATGTGGCCACAGCTGGGAGCTCACAAGTGACTCAACTGAGTTAGGCAATCAATGATTTATTCGATGTTCCTGGTTTGTCTTTGGTGTGCTTGGCATGTGGCTGGTAGGATGTTGATATGCAATGGAGGCCAGCAACCAACCTGCAGCCTCATGCATATGCAACCATTGTGGCTCAACTTGATGAGAGCCACTTCCACACTGACACAGGCTTCACAATCGAGCAATTCGAAGCAATTCATCTGGCATTGAAGCTTCTGAACCCAGTGTGAATGCATGTGCAAGACTGTGTTGACTTGAAGACTGCCATCTTTATGCTGTGTGCTTGGCTCTGAAACTGCTCCCAATGATCACTTGAGGGCCAGTATGGGTGGTCACACAGCAGGATCAGCTGTACAGTTCACTTCATGAGTGATTGGATATACAAGTGCTGGGGTCACCTTCTTGATGTTCAGAGTCCAAGACACAGGCTGGTGTCCCCTCACAAGCTCGAATACTATGCTGCAGCTGTGGAGCAGCTGATCTTGCTTCCATGCATATGGGGTGCAATTGATGGTACTGTTCAACCAATTGCAAGGCCAATGACTCAAGAAGACCTTGTATATAATGGACACAAGCATACACATGCCCTCAAGTATCAATTCATTTCAGTTCCTGACAGGTTAATCTTCTGCTCTGTACCATTCACCAGCTGGCAGCACAATTTGCACATTGTAGCTGAGACCAAGCATGTGGAATGGGCCAAAGATCATGCAAGGAACGAGGCTGGAGAGCACTTGTACCTGTATGGTGATCAAGCATATGGTGTTTCACAGGTGATTCTCACCAAGTTTTGAGGAAACATGATATCCTCACATCAAGCCCATTACAACTTCCTCATGAACAAGTTTTGTGTGCAGGTGGAGTGGACAATCAGCCAGCTCAATGGCCCAGGTTCAGCATCAAATGTCAGCAAAAGACAGGCATGGCTCCAATCAGACAGGATTGGATGGTGGGAGTACTCTTGTACAATGCTAAGATGTGTATAACAGGGAATCAGATTAGTATACATATGCAATGCAACCTGCCAACTCTTGAGGAGTACTTCTCCAGTATTTGGGTTAGGAGGACATGGGTTTCCCCAGATCCAACCATTGGCAAAAGTGGGATCAATTCACAAGCTTCTGCAGATGGTGAAGAAGAAACAATGGTGGAACATGTACTCTGATTGCTATTTATATACATTGCGAGAAGAAATAGTATTGCTACTGATAACCTCCAAAGGTACTTGTGCAAGATTGTGAGCAGGTGTGAGCACTTCGGTGTGGTCAGGTAGGAGTACTGACATCAGAGAGAACAGAAGTACTGCAATAGCACTGAGCTTGAGGTGAGGATTCCTGACTGATGGTGGAGAGCGAAGGTTGTACAGTTGCAGTTTGTCTAGGCATTGAGGCCTGCAGTCCAGATCCTGTACTGTTTGAACTGCTTGCAATACCCTGTAGCATACCCTGAATCGAAGTCATCATTGTCTCCATGCACTGTTGCTGTTCCTGGATCATTGTGCAAAGCAATGTTGTTTGCTCCCTCTGGACCTCAGCTTGTACCTGCTGTGCCTGCACCTGTACCTGCATGAGTCCAAGCTGTTTGAGCCTGAAGTCTTGCTCAAACTTACAGAATTCCACAGTGTTGGTGGCCAGTGCTGTGAATGAGTCTGCAATTGTTGTATTCTGAGCATGCTTCCTGACCTGAGTATCAAATGAGGCATCACCATCAGATTCCGAAGCTTGAGAATGTGTACAAGTGTTGTCTCATTCATGCTGAGTTGACATTGATCAAGAAACTGGCATTGATATGATGTTGCCAGTGATCTGAGCAAAGTCTTCACAATCATGCTCAATGTCTGAGCCTGATACTGCCAGGTGCCTGCGCTGGCAAGGAGCTCCTTCAGATTCAATGAATTCATCAAGGAGCAACTCATACTTGCTTGTGAATTCAACAGCACCCATAGCTCTTGTATTGACATTGACCCTGCTCTTGTGCCAGTCAACCATGTCCTTCCACTTGGCCTTGATACCTCTCTCTCTCCATGTCAGAAGGCCATGCAATACACAGACATGGTTGAACTCTTCAATTGCCTTGTCCCTTGCATGCTTCTTGTCTGTGCTAGTATGCATCAGGTTTGGGTTGTGAGCAAGCACAGACTTGATCAGGAACTCCATTGAGCATGGGTCCCAGTGAGGCTGCCCTGATGATGGCAATGAAGAGTCAAACAATGATTGTATCGATTGTGAGGCTTGTGAGCTAGGTACAGGAGTCAACTGCAGGTGTACAGGTGTTGGGGTTGAGAGCCATGGAACCAAGTCTTCACACTGTGTCTCCTCATCAGTATCATCATTCTCAGCCCTCATGGTTCTGTCTTGGATGGACACCAGTCACTCCCTGAGCAGTGATGGCAGTGAATTGAGCTCAAATGGAATGTCGAGACTGGTGCTCATTGTTGCTGTGCAAGGGTACAGTATGGTGTGTGTATATGAAGTCAGGAACATGGGGTATGCATGCCAAAGCAAAAATTTCATTTCATGGATGCTGACAAACCTACAATTGCATGATCGCAACAAGCACTACTAACACCAGCTAACCATCCAAGAATCACTCATATCAGCCATCAGGGTCAATCTACAGCTGGAATAGCTGATAATTGTGTCACATGTAATTTAAAAAAATTTTCATCCACAGTCTGCAATCCAAGTCTTGTTAACAAAGCATGCGATCCACCTCACAACCTTCTGAACCACCACCACCACCATGAAGCATACACAGCTTGTAGCTGAGCTGTGTATGCTGTTTCGATCTTCACCAAAAACTCTCTGTTTTACTGTATGTTACATATGAAAGTCACAATTTTGATTGCAACATGGGAACCAACACTTGAGATCTTGGGAATGGGACTTTGAGACTTTTGGAATGAAGACTATGTCGGCTCACCCACCAAACTCAACTGGTGTACAGTACATGTCATTCAGTTTTTAAAAAATGTCAGATAGTGCAAATTTGAATCATGCTTCTTCACCACCATCATCCACAAGAATCACCATAGAGTCATCAAATCTTGCTCAAACATCACCTTGCAGGATGCCATCAGAAACCCCTGGACAGAAGCTACTCACTGATGCTCAGAAAACTGCATGCTTATCATTCAGAACAGCTGGATGGAAGCTCCCAAAGATTGCAAAGCATCTGGACCTCAACTATCACACTATATATCAGTTTTTCAAGCACTATGATGCTTCTGGCAGCAAGGAGAATGCCTACCACACTCATGGGAACCCAAAGTACAGCCCTCAAGCTATCAGGAACATGGTCAGGAGCACTCAGAAGGATGCACAGAACAGGAGGACACCACTCAGGGAGATAGGCAAGCAAAACGGGGGTATGTCAACTAGCACAGTGGGGAGACAGCTCAGGAAGGCTGGGATCAACTGTTACAAAGCCACCAGAGCTCCCCTGCTCTCCCCTGCTAACAAAGCCAAGAGACTGCAGTTTGCTATGGAGCACAGGAACTGGACACTGGAGGATTGGAAGAAGGTGCTTTGGACAGATGAATCTGCAGTGGAGAAACAGGACAGAAGGCACAGGCATTTGCTTAGGAGACCACAGGAAAAGTATCATCAGGCATGCATTCAGCTTACCACCAGGTCAGGGACAGTCAAAGTGATGGTTTGGGGTAGCTTCATGGGCTTGCAAAAAGGTCCCCTGGTCAGGATGCCATCTGGGAGGAATGACAGCAAGGTATTCATGGATATCATGGAGCAGGAGGCCTTTTTTTGGTTCAAGGGACAGCCAGAGGATACTGTCTGGATGCAGGACAATGCTGCAATCCACAAGAGCACCTACAGTAAGCAGGGGTTTGCATTATATGACATTCAGACCATGTCATGGCCACCTCAGTCACCAGACCTCAAACCCATTGAGAATCTCTGGGCCTACCTCAAGCACAAGCTCCATCAAAGCTCCCTGCACCTTTACCTGCTATCAGGAGGACCAGAAACAGTCAAAGATGCAATCTTCCAGGCTCTCCTTGAAGCATGGAACACTATAGAGGAGGATTACCTGTCAAAGCTCCTGGAGAGCATGCCTAGGAGGATGGAGGCTGTAATTCAGGCCAAAGGTGGCCAAACAAAGTACTGATTTGTAGTACATGCACCCCAGCATCCACAGAAAGCATCCCCAAGAGCATAGCAAAGGTTGTGTTGTGAAGTTTCTTTCAATGTTGATGTATGTTGACAGATATATGTGTCACAAAAAAAGCGATTTTCATTTTTTAAAAAACTGAATGACATGTACTGTACAAAAACACACAAACTAATAAGCGCTTCAGAAAATCAATGCAAACCAACTTAATGAATGTGTGACCACAGTGAAAGGACTGATGCATGGATTGATTGGATCGACCAGGTTTTCCAGTCTCAATACTGGTGCACTGTGTGAAACTGGTTTGTAGCAATTAGGTAACTTATTTGGGCATCTTGAGGATTACTGTTTTTACACCTTTTTGCAGTCATGTTTGATGACACTGCCATAGCATGTTTGAGGATATGTTTGATGACCTGTACATTAGTTCAATGTAGTTGATGGAGAATCCACACATTGATCAACTACCTTGCCTGCATTGTACAATATCACTGCCTCCATTGTTTGATATATGAGTGGAATGTTCACTAACAGCTTGTGGTGTTCCAATGTGTGTTCCATTGCATATGTGCAAGCTACCATACATGATGATGAGGACAAGCTACATTGTGAACTAGAGACTGGAATGCTCGATGGAAGCTGAAGCATTGTGATCATGACCAAGGGGGTGTCCAGCCTCAGTGATGACCAGCCAGCAAGTTGCTTCATGAATCCATCCATTGCAGTTGGCAGCACTGACTGACTGCAGTGTTTGCTTGATGATGTTGACCAAGCCAGCATGGTCTGTGAGCTCCTGGCATGTCATGACTGGCTTGATCTTCCTGAAGATGTTCTTGGTGATGTTGAGCCACAGTGAGTATGGTGGTAGAAACTCAACATGGTGTCTGTGTTGTGCAACAAAGTTGAGGAAGCCCAGATTGTGATGGAAGCAGGTGTTGTCCATAATGAAAGTCACATGCTGCCCCTCCTGAAACAATGGAAAGATCTTTTGATTGAAGAAGTTGATGAGCTTGGTCGAGTTCCAGGCACCAATGATGGTCTGGTGTGCCTGGATACCTGAATGATTGATGGCAACCAAGAGCAAAATGTTGTGCTCTCAGTTGGCTGGGTGATTCTCCTGTCATGCTCACTGGCCAGTAGGAGCATGACTGTGAGACCTTGTCATATGGAGGTTGAAGCCTGCTTTGTCAAAGAAGATGACATTGGAATATGGTCTTCCTTTGAGATGAAACTGATGGGCATACACCTGATGGGCTTGCATGGTCTTGCTGCTGTTGTGGCAATTGTGCTTGACATGCAGATGCTTCAGCAGCATATGAGCACAGTTCTCAAGAGCACAGCCAGTGGTAGCAAGTGAAATTGAGATGGTGCCAAAGTGTGATTTGAGCTTGGCCTTGAGCTCCTCCAGTGTGGCACCTGGATGATGAGCAAGGGTGGCAATGAGGTGGTTGAGATGCTCATCCTGCAGTTGTAGTGCTCGATGTGCTCCTCCTTGGCACCCAGCTGCAATGTTGCCATGATCCTCATACTGCTTCCAGATGGAGTAGACAGTTGAGTAGGTGAACTCAAATCTCTTGGCAATCGCATTGAGACTCTCACCTCACAGGGCAGCCTTGATGATCTTCTGCTGGAACTCGAATGAAACAGGCTGATGATGATGGTGTGGCATTACTGAAAGGTGTGGTACATACAGGGATGGTATGGTGGCAATGACAGTACATGTATACTAGTAGCATTGGGATCTGAATGATAACCAAACTTGTAGCTCTGCCTCCTTGGTCAGAGCTGACTCACTGATTGTTCAGCTTTGGATGTACTGAACAACATACTTGATCTTTCACATGCATTCTTGTACAAGCCATTGAACTTTAATTAAGGGTTGCTGAACATGACTGCAAAAAGGTGTATACAAAAGTATGACCTCATTTTGTGTCCCTGTTATTTGTGGAGAAAGTGCTCAGTTGGTGAATTTCAGTGCGACGAAGGCAACCATTGAGGACTGGTGGATTTCTGTACTGCGATGGGGGGAATTATCATCGCTGTGAGGACACAAGACTCTTTGCCGAAGCTGAACTACTCGATGTTGTGAGGTTGGACGCTGTTTGAGGGTCGGTCTGTACTGTACAGCAGCGCGTCTCCGCACCGGCGCCTTGGTTTTTTACAGCCGGTGTTCAACTTACCCGGTTTCCGGGGTGAAAGCGCGTCACTTTTCCTATTGACGCGGAACCACACCAATCTTGATCACCAAACACTCACTCACTTCGTTAACCTCGGCAAGCTTAAGAACCAATCAACATACGAGCCGCAACTACGATGACGTTTAAGGCGGTGATTTTCGACATTGGCGGAGTCGTGGTGGGCAGTCCGCTGTTTGCGATCAACGAGTAAGTCTGCACCCAAGACCAAGACCGATACAGAGCATAGAGGAAGCAAGGGATGGAGGAGAAGCTGACGATGTTGTGGCTCGCATTGCAGGTATGAGAAGGAACAGGGGCTTCCGTTTCAGTATTTGAATGTGGCGATTGCGGCGATGGGGCAGGGGGGGGCGTTTCAGGTGAGTTAGTGGCGTTTGCAAGAGAGGTGGATTGGGTACATTAACTGATGTAGAGGGCTGTTGGGGGGGTGGGTAGAAGTTTGAACGGAATGAGTTGGATTTGTATACGTTTTATCGTCGGTTTGGGGAAGAGCTGAGCTGGGTGGAGAGGAATAATGGGGCGTATATTAGGTTCTGCAGGGAGAGGGGGCAAGGTGAGTGCGATTTGTTATGTTGGTGAGGTTGATCATCACACTAGAGCAGGAGCAGGAGCAGGAGCAGGAGGACTGATTGTAACCGCACACGCGCGCGTGCGCATCTTTTGGTGCTGGTAAAGAGGTTCCAAAGCTGCCGAGCAAGCTCTGTGTCGATGGACGAGAGGTAAGCCTCAGCTTGCTTGTACTGTACAGCGACCTTCGACTTGCCATGTCTGCAGTCTCACTCTCACCCTCACATTGCCATTCGTATTGCATCTGATGCACTTTTCCGCACCCCCCAGTTGTTCGGACGGATGATGCGATTCTCGACTCGAGTGGATCCCAAGATGCGCACTGCTATCAAGCGATTGAAAGGTAGGCACGGTTCAGCACCACGCCAAGCGTGAACCTTGCGCGGAATGCATCGCTGACCAAAACCCTCACCTCACCTTGCACATATCCCCCCCGCACACAGAGTCTGGCAAGTTTACCATCGCAGCACTGACCAACAACTTTGCGCCTCCGACCGAGGTGCCTGCTGCTGATACCCAGAGCAAGGGTGCCAAGGTGGCATCGCTCGAGGAAGAGCTGGAGCATCTTGGATTGGGAGCATCGCACACCGAGCTGCGCCAGATGTTTGACTTCTACATCGAAAGCGCCGTTGTTGGCAAAAGGTACACCCCCCCACCCCCCCTTGCGCGTCTGAGAGCAAGTGTGCTGAACGAGTCTTTTTTTCTGCCTGCTGATTATGGGTGCATGGTTTTGGGGTGTGGTCTGCAGGAAACCTGATCCCGAGTTTTACAAGCACGCACTGGCCCTGCTCAAGGTGCATCCGTCCGAGGTGGTGTTTCTGGATGACATTGGACCGAATCTCAAAGCTGCGCAAAAGCTCGGCATTACCACCATCCGTAAGTCTCCCCCTCCATAGACACAATTAAGTTAGCTTGCTCGATTTGAGCCTGGCGCTGCTAGCCTTGCCCTCTTGTCTGAGGAAAAAAAAAAAAAAAAAAAAAAAAAAAAGAACCTAGCGATGACCCGACTAAATGGCTGAACGCCATTCTTCCTCTGCTCCTGCCTCCCTATGCATCGTTCGCTGACACCCCACCAGGCGTAGACTCTCGCGACACGACACCCGCTCTGACCCAACTGAGCTCGCTGACAGGCATTCCCCTGCTGGACGACATTCCCACGCCATCTTCCAAGCTCTAAAGATGCCTAGGTGCCTTTCCCATACCATCCTGCGTCCTCCTGTATCTGAACTTGATTGCGCTGTATAACGTGCGTTGAGAAAGGTATGCTTTGCAAAACTCGATCTAAGTTAGATTGTCTTTTCCTCCCTGCAAAAGACGGCGGCATGTGAAACAAAGGCGAAGTGTGTGTGCGTGGAATGATTGCATGACATTTTTTGCGTGCTCGAAACGAACGGGTAGGGGATAAGACAAGCCTATGCGGACTGAACGTGACCTTTGCCCTTGTAGTTTTCGCTGGCGATACCGGTGATGGGGTTCTGCTTCTGTTCGAGGGCCAGCTCATTGGAGGCTTCTTGCCATTCCTTGGTCATGGTCTTGAGGGGAGCACCACCTGTAGGACGCAAGTGGGATCGCGTGCGGAAAGCAGAGCGATGTGAGCATTTGCTGCGGAATGTGGATGGGAGCGGAAGGAGGGAGGGCGGAACTTACCGTTGGCGCGCATGAGGTAGTAGATACCAGTGGTAATGCCGAGAAGCGCGAGGACGCCGGCGAAGGTCTTGGCGCCTTGACCGGAGGCGGTGATGGGCTTGCGGGGACCGTGGGGCCCGAACGAAACAAAGTAAGCTGTGGAAATGGGGCGATGCGAGGTACCACATTGGTCAGCGATGGATTCGGGTCGCGAATGCGTTGGTGGTTGGGTCGCAATGGGTCGGCGCAGAACACATTTCGGGTGCTGGATTCAGTGCGGGCATCGATTATAGTTGGCAAGGCGAGGCGAGGCGATTATAGTCTCAGCAAAGACAACCTCAACATGCTGAGATCGATTAGGCTACGCTATAGCCCGACATCTGTAGTCCACTTTCTCGCGACCCATGTGTCCCTTTCCAAGCGCCTCGCTCCCAACAATGCAACCCCCCC
This sequence comes from Ustilago lituana, assembly GCA_928869825.1. Lineage (NCBI taxonomy): Eukaryota > Fungi > Basidiomycota > Ustilaginomycetes > Ustilaginales > Ustilaginaceae > Ustilago > Ustilago lituana. Next base: position 43,035 of record CAKMYA010000040.1, read on the forward strand.
CCGTTTTGCTGCGTGCTGTGACGATACTTACCAGCCTTCTTCTCATCGACACTAAGCTCCTTCCAGTCCTTCCTCTGGAGCTCTTCCAACTGACGGAAAACGGCGTACTGCTCCTCTTTGGAGAGCGTCTTCCAGCTGGCTTCAATGTTGGGCACGACGTGGCTGAGCTGCACCTTGTTGGGGCCTTGGATGTACGAGCCGGCGTTGTGCGCAGTCTCAAGAGTCCATCGCTCTTCTTGGGTAACCATGGTTCGTCGGCCAAGGAGAGCAGTGGTGCGCAGAGCGGTTCGGGAGGCTCGAGCAACGTTTTGGCTGATCATTGTGATGTGTTGACGCGAAATGTGGGGCGTGGATGATGAGGAGATGGTAGGTGATGAGAGATAGGTGTGTATATGTTAACGCGGAGGAATTGGGTGAGATAGCAAACGAACCTCGAGAAGAAAATCGCGAGACGAGCGCTAAACTCTCCCTCTCCTCTCCTCTCCTCTCCTCTCCTCTCCTCTCCTCTCCCTCTCTCTGGTATTGCTCGCGGTGTGCACGCCCTTCTTGGTGCCATCCATCCAAGCGATGATCTCAACTTCCTTTCGCGCTCGCTCTCGCTCTCTCTCTCTCTCTCTGTGAAGTGGGCGAGCCCGGGTTGTCGTCGATTTCACATCGTCGAAAATAGGCTGAAATTGAACGACATCATTCCACTGAATTGCTCAAGGCTATTTGAACTCGCCGAATTGCCTCTGCGGATTCCGACTTGCAGATTGAAATGCATCAAGTTGTACTCACCTTGTAAGATGGCCAGTGTTCAGGATTAGAAAGAGTTTCAACAATGCTCCACTGTGGCTTGAATTCTGTCCACTAGTCCGTGCTGACGATTTGAAATGGATCATAGCTGCAGCCACGGATTGGTAATCGGACCGCGACATGCTGCTGCTGCTGTTTGCAAAGCAAAGGATTAGATGCCCCACCGCGGGCGTCACAACCCGTAAAAGCGAGAGGACCCGATCCATTCCTTCAAAAAAAAGGTCAACACCCAAAGCGGAACCGAGTAGCGCATTCCTGTCGTCCGAGATCTTCTGGAAGGGTCCACGCTCCATGTGTGTTGTGTTGTGCTGTGCTGTGCGTGTAAGGAGGCGCTTTTTTTGGTGTGGAGAAATGGGCTGCAGCCGCGTACAACGCACGGTCCGGCAACGCATGAGTGAGTGCCCGGTAGGACCATGCTGTGTTGATCAACTGCATAGCCTCGGCTGGTGTCGAGTTGGGACACGAGCATCATTCCCGACGACACCGTTTCCCATTGATAAGCGCGATCGTGATCCGGGCTAGAGTTTGCAAGCAGCTGGGGGGAAGCCAGACACTGTGTCTCTATCCTGCTTCGAGAACGGTCTGCATTCGGCTGCTGCTACCTCACGTGTCGTCCAGCAAAAGCAGGCTTGTCCTCCCTAGCCGACCCCATCGAGAGTGGACACGATGGCGGGGCCGACGGTCGAGCTGTTCAGCACCTCGATCCTCTCGAATGTCAAGCTCCGCACGCGTCATGAGCGCTATACTTCGGTGCTGGCCATCAAACGAATCCCCTACGTGTACCACGACCTCGCTTCGGACGACGATGCCAAGAGCAGGTGGCGACGCAAAGCCAAAGATCCACAACTTCCGGGCATCCTGGTAAACAACGAGTGGGTAGGCTCGTACGACGACTTTGAAGAGGCGGTCGAGTTTGGCGAGCTCGAACTCTTCCTCGGCGTATCTCCCGCAGCCGCGCAAGTGGCTTCACCCGCACCGCACCCTGCTCAGTCTGCAGTGTGCTCCAAAGACCCCAGCCTATATCCAACACTCCCCTACGCCTCTGAAGGCGCTGGAAGCTGGAAGGAACCCGATGTGGATCAGTTCATCTCGTCGCTCAACATCAAAGAAGACGAGATCAACGAGGCCGACATGGATGCGCTGCTGGCAGATATCGACAAGTTACCGTGCGAGCCAGCTTCGATTCCCGCAAAGAAGTATGTGCCTTCCAAAGAAGCGGCGATCAGGCCTTTGCGGCTGGCAAAGATGGGACCGAGCACGTCTCATCAGAGGATGCCGTCGGGCTCGCCTAGTTCATCTGCAAGCGCAGGCTCGCGTGCTTCGCCCATGGCTCGCTACTCGGCCACACAGAGAAGCACACGAGCCTTGGCGGCGGAAGCCGCTGCGCTCACGTCGAATCGAAAGACGTCTGGAGCGCTGCTGCGCGATGCCGTGTCGCAAGGCAAAACACTGGACGATGCGATGGAAGAGAGCGGTATGAAGCACATTGTCGGTCAGGACAACATTGACGACCTATTCGCCTCTCTGGGTCTCAGCAATGTTGATATCGGCGACGACGAGGTTGACCAGTTCCTCGAACAAGGCGCTATTCCGCAAGGTCTTCGTCTCGGTGGAGATCGCGTGCACAAGCCCTCATCAATGGCGGACAAGGCGAGAGACGAGACGGTAGCAAGAGACCTTGCGTTCAAAGCAAAGGAGAAAGGCTATGGCTCGGCGCGCACGAGTTTCACCAACGACAGTGGCAAGCTCACCAGGCTACAACCCGCTTCGCAGATCGGATCCTCCTCTGCCGATGATGGATTTGCTGACGCTTTGAGCGTTTCTGGCCGAGCATCGGCGCTGTCCGCACAGGCATCGCCTATGACTGAGGCATCGTCGCCTGATGCCGAACCAAAAGAGCAGGACGCTATCAAGGCAGAGCTCAACGAGGGGGTCGAGTTGAACGGCGATGCTCCAGCTGAGGAAGGAGATGCGGTCAAAGAGGAGCCTGTCGCCGTGACCAAGGCCGAAACTCCAAATGATACCGCGGCCAAGCCTATTGATAGCGCCAGCGAGGTGATCGGGGCAGAGGGCTCGGGAGCGCATCCCGAAGCGCAAGAGTCGACTTCAAAGGCGGCAACAGCAGAATCAGATGCTGCCAAGCCTGAAGTAACACGAGAGGAAATCACGGTGTCAGTGCTGCCGTCGGCGGCATCGCGAGAAGCAATGGACACCTGTGAAGCGGTTGCAATTTCAAGCAAGCAGAGCGACGACGGCGAGAAGGAGCCCGAGACCGCTCGAGCCGTTCCATCGGCTGAAAGAGAGAGTGCATCTCAAGCAAGCAAGACTGTCGCTTCAGATTCTAGCAAAAGCTTGGTCGACGTCGCCGACGCTAATGCCGACCCTACTGGCAGGACTGCCAAAGGTCAAAGTGCATCTACCTCTGAGGCCAAGGCCATAGATGCCAAGCCATCCGCAGCAGTAGCAGAGCACGACGCATCAGCAGCCTCGACTTTGTCGACGACGATCGACATTGCCGAGATTGCGTCAAAAGAGGGGCAACTGGGCGAAGATGCCAGTCGATCGAACTTCGACCGAGATAAGACGCCGACAAAGGAGGAGGTCTCGGACGATCCGATCCCGACTCAAGACGGAGGGGCAGCGAAAGAAGAGACAGAAGGAGAGCAGGATGACTTGGTGCTGGAATTGGCTCAAGCAGCCATGATTGCTTCACGCTACGAGAACCGCAAGTCGGGCCTCCTCCCGAACCTGTTACAAGGCTCGTCGTCACTCAATGGGGAGCAAGCCGAGCTCACAAGCAGCGCAAGTCAGCCGAACGGTCTGGAGGTCCCGAGTCCGTCCAAGTCTACATCAACGACGGTCACATCACCGGTAAACAGCCCAATTCGTGATGATGCGAAGAAGAGGGCTTCCGAAAGTCCGCTACACCTCGGTGTTGGCGCGACAGGTCAACCGTCGTCATCGTCGTCGTCGTCGTCGTCGCGGCAGGTGTCGTCTTCGTCGGTCTTGTCGTCGCGACGTGCAATCGATGTGCCGAGACCAATTGATCCAGCAACATTGCCGCCTGCACTGCCGAAAACATCAAGCTCGGACATTTCCCCATCACCGGACACCAAGAAGAAGCGAGGTATATTTGGGCTCGGCAAGGACAAGGACAAGGACAAGGACAAGGACAAGGAGAAGGAGAAGAAGGAAAAGGAGACAACCGGCAGCAAGGCAAGCCAGAGTAAAGTGGCAGAGACCGGCAGATCGGGAGGGGTGCCTTTGCGACACGAACGAACCATCTCTCAAATCCTGCGCGAGGCGGATGCAGTGCTAGCGCTGGATGACTATGCAGTCGGCTCGGACAACGACGACACCGAGGACTCTGCCATGTTTGGAGCGTCGAGCGTTGACATTGATGCGGGAGCGATTCCAGCTGTACGAACTGCTTCTCGTAGCTGAGCAAAAAAAGGCGCGAGTCATCACCCCGCGCATGCGCTTGTATAGACTCGTGACAGTCTTGGACTGTTCCGCCGGTCAGTGCTGCTGTCGATAAGCTTTGTGTCACAGGTCGCATTTATCGACAGCAAACCATCCAGGCGTCTTCGCTCGATTTCCATTGGGATCCATCTGACGAGCTGAAGCCGTGTCTGCCTTTGTATGTACTGAATGGTCTGTGCATGCCCCCATTCGGACAGCCTCTCTTCATTCGGCACAGGCGATGAGAGCTCAAACGAGCGGAACGAGCTTCAAACACAAGCATGGACCCTCAGCTTTTGCCCCCCTTCTCTCTATAATCACGAATTGGCTGCCCTGTTGTAACCGAACGGATTGTGTCTACGCCGCAATCACAATTCGACAAGAAGACGCGGAACGACGGCTTGAAATCTTGGGCCAATCGCTACACGATGCGACTCAGCTCAAGAGCCCGCAGCGGAACTGTGCCCTCGACAGAAGACCGGCAGCTGTCACGTTGTGGACGTGCCTTTCTGACTGCTCTTAGAGCGAACGCATGACCAACTAAGGACACCGCGAGCACTCCGCCATCGACCCTCGAGACATGGCTTTTCCCCCCTTTCACACCGCTCTACGCTTCCGAGTTCGTGTTGCCCATAACTGAGCACAACGCCTCTTCGGGAATGTGCAAGTCTGGACCCTCGTCTTGCCTGTCGTGGAACCGAGCAGTTGGGCAGAGACGAGCCAAGTTGCTGAGCTTTTCATGTGCTCAGTCGAGGTGAGTGAAACAGGAAGTGCGTGTGACGAATATAACTCGGGCGCTGCACCTGAAAAGTCTCTCTGCGCTCCAACCTGCCAGTGCGCTTCGATAGACAGCACTCGTGCCCGGCTGTGCTCCCCCCCAACCTCATAGATGCTCCATCTCCTGACTCAGCCTTTGAGCGGAATCGCCAACATGCTGACTGAGTCGGGACTTGATCTCAAAGCAATTCAAGACGAAGCCAGATACCGATGCCGAGACAAGTTCAAGCGAGAATAGCAGCTCGGCAGTGCGGTGTGACGGCGAGCTCGGAAGTCTCTTTTTCGTTCCGCCTGCCACCTCTTTGACAGCGCAGGTGGCGAGCGGATTTGTAGCTACGATCGACTCAGCGTTCCGACACTCCGAGACCGGCTGTATGCGGCTCGAAGATCTCAGATTGGGGTGTATTGCGAGCAGCCTATGAATCACATAAAAAAAAGCTGACGCCGCTTTAGCCATACTTGGTCGCTATCGCCAGAACCGTGCTCCTCCTTTATTCTCCTTTGCTCTTCATCACACGATTGATATCCCCTGGTTCACAGTTGGTCAATCGCTCCAGGAAAACACATCCTCATTCTGCTTCTTTGCTGCGCCTTAGCTCTCCTGCTTCTGCTCCAGTTTAGTCCAATACGTGCTTCGACGGACCGCTGGACTCTGTGCTCGAGTCCCGTTCCGATTTCATCTCGATCTCTCACTCATAAACTCTGTCGGGTGGCAAGAAGAGCTTACCGGCTTCTTCGGATACTACCTTGAAGGGGATCCTACGCCTTCCCCTCTTTCACTCGATCATCTGCCCATCTTACACTCCGCACAACTCGTCGAGACAAATGTCGCTTACTTTGAATTCAAGACAGGACACACCCTCTTCCGCCAATTCTGGTCGCGATAAGGTCACCCCTGGGCTCTCCACCGAACCGAGCTGCATCGCCGAACAGACCTGCGACCGCGAGGTGCTTTGCCATAATTCAGCAGATTTCTGGACACGCAGCTCCTTTGATACCTCTGCCGCTGCATTCAGCTTAGACTCGTGGAAGAGAGGTGTGCAGTTGCCTCACCCTCAGAGTCCCTACGAACAAGCCGGTATCGACCAGTCTTTGCCTAGTCACATCAAAGCGTTTACGGATTTGGACAACAGCGGCTCGAACCACACTTTGCGAAACACTCCCACATGGTATACAGACAGTTGCCAGCCTCAGCGAAGGGCCTGCGAGAAAGACGCATGGCCACAGGAGGTGACACCATGCGCATTTACGACCTCATCAATCTCTGGGTTCCAGGCCCATCCTAGGGACCCCATGCACCAGAGATTTGCTTCGGCTTCTTCGGTCGCTTATGGGGACGAAAGCCTTGTACCGGCATCCGAGCCGGGCTCGGATCTGAGCTCAGACTATTCGGACCTATTCCAGGTGTCTGGCCTCCCTTTCGCGCCCACATATCCCTGCGTTGCTCGGGAAACGACGCCGTTGAGCTCGAGCTACACCGAGTCACCGCCAAAACCGCTGCCCGAGTTTGTGGTGGAGGAGCTCAAACGTCTCAAGCTGGAAAACATGGCACTTCGACGTATGGCGCAGGAAGTGGTCAAGCTCAACATGACGCCCGGTTCAGTGAACGGAGGTAGCCCCGAACCCAGACATCCAGCTTGCAGCCATCAACCGCCCTTGGTGTCTCCGCCTCGACTACAGCGGGTGTTGAAGGGTGCGGACCCGATCCAAGTGTACCAGGACGCCACGAGCACGAGCGCCGACCAGACGTGCCCTGTTAGGGGACGAGAACGTGGTTCGTCTGCATCTATTTGGGCTCCGGGTAGACGCAGCACGGGACCTCTCAGCCCGGGCACAGCGAGCACTCCAGCCAATATGGGTGTCAAGTCTTTCAATGTAAGCGAGCTGTCGGAGGCCGAGCTCGGTCGACGCGTCGCCATGGCTGGAACAGATGCATCTCTCATCCCCAGCTTCCAGCAATGTGCAGGTGTGGACAACCCGCTCGAAGTATCATTGGCCTCACTAGCCCTACCGGCCCAACTTCGGGCAAAGCCGCTGTCGAGAAACTCTCCTCGCAGCTCTCCTGGCTCGACCCCGCTGGCGCCCTCCAAGCTCGAAGCCGCATCCGCTTCGACGCTTGTGGGCATGATTCTGGAGAAGCGTGGGCAAGAAGCCAGCTTGCTCCTTCAGCAGCAGCTTAAGAGCGGCAGTGTTGAGCGGAAAGACGAAATTTTACAGGCTATCTGTGCCCGGATTGTGCCGCTGTCGCACGATCGACACGGCAACTTTCTCGTCCAAGCTGCGATCGAGGCGCGACCTGAGACGGCCATGCATCTCGCTGGGGGTTTTGTCGAACTGACCATGTCGCAGTTTGGTTGCCACGTGGTGCAGAAGGCTCTTGAGGGTGAGGAAGCGGTGCGAGAGGTGGTGACGGAAGAGTTGCTTAGCTCTCGTCTTGACCAGACACTTACTTCGCGTCACTCGATCCATGTGTGGCAGCGCATTTTGGAGATGGATTGGAAGCGACCTCAGTTCCGCCAGCAGATTTTTGCGTCTATCAATAGGCAGCTTAGGGGGCGTTGGGCGCGCACTGCTCGACAGGAGACGGGCAGTATTATTTGCCAGAACATTTTTGAGTCGGCGCAGCCGGCTGAAAAGGCACAGTGCATGCAGGAGGTGCTGGAGGAGCTGGACGAGTGCGCTACCAATCAGTGGGGGGTGTGGGTGGTGCAGCACATTATCGAGCACGGGGCCGAGGAGGAACGCAAAGCTGCATTGCGCGGACTGGTGCACTCGGCTGCGAAGTTGACGCTTTCTCAGTACGGTATGTTGATGGACAACGGCGTTTTACACTCGGGCTGACTGACTGGACACTGACCGTGCTTCTCCTTTTTCACTCATTTGCATCGATGCTGTTATGCTTATGCTGGCAGGTCAAAAAGCTGTGATGAGCGGCCTCAAGACGGGCGAGCGCCAGTTTCTGCAGGAATATGTCGACGCCATGTGCCAGAACTCGCAACCTCGTCGACCACCGCTGATCGACGTGTGCTTGGCTGCGCACGGCATCCAGATTGTGACGCAGCTTCTGACGACGGTGGATCAGAAGACGCGCGACCGGATCATCTCGACCGTGCGACGCAACTCGGTGTTTCTCAAAGGCAGCAAGGCGGGGATGAAGGTGCATCAGCTATGCGAGCGTGCGCGCGCCTTTGCAGGATACTAAACGCTAGCCTCCTCACCAACCACCACGACTTGGCCCCAAACAAACTCTTGCGCCGTCTCGGATCACAATGTAACCCACCCCACTGCTAGTATTGTTGCGAATCTCGCTGCGGAAACAGTGTCGAGTAACATACAAATACAAAATGAAAGAAGCTGAGTCGTGTGGGATGGGATGTGACTGTGGGTTGGCGGGTTAGGGTTGGGCGCTGCGTAGTAGGGTTGCTAAGTGGTGTGCGCGCGCATGGGCGCGATCGATGCAGGTTTGAAGATTTTGCAGATCGCTCGCACTTGGGGAGTGGGAGGAGGGGTTTGTGGAGAGGCGGCCGGATTGGTGGAGGTATGACACTGTTGGTTTTGCAGTGGGGGAGGATGGTGGGATGGTGGAGGGGTTGAGGGGGATGGCGATGGTGAGGTGGGAGGAGGCAAGGGTGGATTCGAACGCGGTTGGGTCGCTGAGCAGATGGGTGTTCTCAAAAATGGCGAATGAAGAGGCAAAGGGGAGCTCGGCGAGATGCAACCGACTGCGATCGGAGCGTGAGGAGCAGCGGACTTGGTCTGTATCTCTGTCGAACGTCGCTTTTGGGAGTGTGGCTGTGAGAGATTGTGATTGTGTCAGGTGAAAGCTCTACTTGGGAAACAAGGCTGGATGTGGTACTTACTATTGTAAAGAGCGGCGACAGCGGCAAAAACAGCAGCATCCATCGCATTGCCATCATAACAAACAAAGCAGATATCGAGATACAAACACCACACCGCCTTTCCCTGCTCAATACACAACTGGTCCCTATCAACCGCATTCGCACTATCCAACAGCGCCAGCAGCCTGCTCGTCAGCGCTTGTGCTTCGTCAGCGGGTGCGCCCGGTTTGAACTTGGAGGAGCAGGTAGGGGGCAGTTCGATGTTGGGGATAAGATAGCCGGAGTGTGGGCGGGAGGGGGGGGGAGGGGCGATTTCGGCTTTGATAGAGGCAATGCAGGTGGTATGGCCGATGCGGACGAGGGAGGAACCGTCGGAGGTGGTGATGGGGTGAAGGGTGAGCGTGGGAGCGCGGAAGGTGGGGGGAGTGCGAGAGTCTTCGCGGATAGAGGAGGTGAGAAAGGAGGAGAGGTAGGTGACAGGGTGGAGGAGTTTGAAGGTGGTTGCGGCTAGGTCGGAGGATGAGGGGGAGGAGGATGTTGCCGACATTGTAATTAGGGGGGAGGTTGATGGTAGTGCAAGACGAAGGGAGGATGGGATGGGATGGGATGGGATGGGATGGGATGTCGGGAAGGGTTGAAAAGTAAAATTCTGAACACACCGAAACATCACAAAAAAAAACAAGCTGGGAGAAAAAAGTGGAGTCGGAGACCGCCCGACCGAGCACAGACCCTTTTAGCAGGGCGAAAGGACCCTCCCTCTTGAGGCATGCTTTGAACCTCTTTCCCATCCATAACTTCGTCACATGCTCCCAACCATCACAACGCATTATCTCATTAGCTCCTTCTCCCTCCTCCTTCCCCAGTCAAAACATCGCCTCAGCCATGGATGCTGACGAGCAGTGCGGCTCTTCCGCACTGCCACCATCGCCAAAATTGGATCCAATCACCGCTCTCGACACTGCTCATCCTCCCCTTGCGCTCGCTGCTTGGCTCGACCACTTCGCCACCGCCACATCCGCTTCCAAACTCGACGACACTTCTGCTGCGCTTCGCTCCCTCTCCCTCTCCCTCAGCTCGGTGCGGGATGCATGCCGCAACGAACTGGATCAAATCCTCACCTCGCTCGTCTCGACCATCCCCAGGATGGGTATGGAGCTCAAGCTCATGTGCGAGACAGCAACCACCCTGCAGTCACGTGTGAGGTTGCTGCAAACACAGCAGTGTGCGGTAGAAGATGCGGCATTGGGGAGGATCGCAGCGCTGTGCAAGGTGAAAGCGGGGTTGGTGGAGGCGAGGCGCGTGGTGAGGGAGGCACAAGAGTGGGGGGGGTTGGAGGGGGAGGTGCGCGGGTTGGTGCGGGAGGGGAGGTGGGAGGAGGCGGTGGAGAGGGTGGGGAGGGCAGGGGAGTCGTTGAGGGTTGAGGGGGCGAGCGAGAGGAGGAGGGCGTTGGTGGAGAGGCTTACGGGGAGGATACAGGAGCAGCTCGTTCCTGTGCTGCAGGACTCGATAAAGGCAGGCGAGGAAGGGGGGGTTGCGAGCATGGCAGGGCTGTTTGCGCAGACAAAGGGTGGGGCTGCGGTGTTCTTTCAGGTGTATGCGCGCATGCGGTCACAATCGCTGCTATCGCACTGGACGCAAACAGCAGCAGCAGCAGCAGCAGGAGAGACGTGCTACGAATCCCTCCCAGCACAGCTCCGCTCCCTCTTTCGAGACCTGCTCGCGCTGCTTGACAAGGAACGGGTCGGTGCGAGCATGCTCTTCACCGATGCTAACCGAGCAATGGAGCTTCTTACCGCGGATGTGCTGGCGAGGCTGGAGCCACCAATCCATGTTTGCATTGAGCGAGCTACCCGCGGGTGCGATCTGGAGTGCTTTCTCGCCGCGCTCACCGATGCGTACAGCGCGACAGAGGAGGCGGTGCGAGCGGTGCAGGCGATTCTAGCCGAGGCAAAGAGCGCACAAGATAAGAAGGGGGATGGGGATGAAGGGAAGAGCGAGAGCGAGAGAGAGAGAGGGTGTGTGCCGATTGATAGTCGGCGGCTGCTCGCGCTGGAATCGAGCGACAAGGGATGGGTTAGACTCATGATCGAGCCCTTCCTCCCGTACCAAACGAGGCTTGCCACGTTTGAGGCGGAAGCGATGCAGTCGCGTCTTGAGGGTTTGCAAGCATCAGCGTCCGACTCCCCCTCGAACTCGAACTCGATTTTGGTGGCGAGTGCATCGATGCAGGCAATGCAGGTGATCAAAGCGGCGCTGGGACGGTCTAGAGTGCTGACAAAGTCGTTTGCTACTGCTGCGCTCGTGCCAGCGCTGGACGATGTGTATGAAGCCGCGATGGGGAGCGTGCGGATCGGGGTGGAGGGCGAGCTGCAGCGCGTGCTCAGTGGAGTGCAGACAAGGATCCGCAGACTGCACCTGTGTGATGGCGCGGGTAAGGCGGGTTTGACGTACGACGAGAGGGGGGAAGTGCTTACAGCGAGCGACTGGGAGGAGTTTAGGAAGGCTACTCAAACGCTCACTGCCTGCAGAGACGCGATTGTCGCGGTGCGGGTGTTGGAAGAGACAATCGCACACGAAGTTGCCGAGCTCGGAGCGATAGCTAGAGCGCCAACTGGCGATGAGGGGCAAACTGGGGTGGATTTTACAAGTACAACTTCGGCGCTGGCGACGTCGTCGCTCAATTCGGCAGCGTTGCATGAGCTGGTGGCGAGGGCGAAGCGGTTTGTTGAGCAGGCTGAGTGGGATGCGTGCTGCACAGACGCACTGCTGCTGTTGCCGTCGGCGCATGCGGGTGTGCTCTCGATCGGTGCATCGGTGCAGAGCTTCCAACACGAGCTGGTGCTCTCGCAGTTTCTCCCCGACCTCGAGGTCTATCCTTCGCTCGCTATCTGGACAGCCACGAAGCATCCTAGCGTGGTTAACGAGTACGATCTGGCGATGCCCAGGTTTAGTCTCAGTGCGACGGAAGCGATGGCGAGTGTGGGAGAGGCATGGTTGAATCTGCCGAGATTGCTCGAGGGGTGTGCGGAGGAGGTGCTGCTTTTCTGGCTGCACAGGACTGGTGCGGATGTAGGAACGACAGGGGGGAGAGGGGTTTTGTCGCACGGAGGACACGCGACAGAGGGCACAGAGGGGGAGAGGTCGAGCATGCATCGCCCAGCCTTCTCCCCCACTACTGTACCCGATGCTAATGCAGCCGGGGAAAAAGGCGAGAGCGAAGCCGGCGTGCTCTCGCAATACCTCCGTTCCCTCCTCACCCTCTTCCTCACGCGGTTCCTCACCTCCGTCCTCCCATCCCTGCCCCGACTGTCTGACCTCGGAACAGCCCAGCTCGCAGCGGATCTGGATTACCTTTCCAACATCTCCTCCGTTATTCACGTAGAGAGCGAGGGTGTACTGCGGTGGTGGAAGAAGGTAGCTGAGATGAGCGCAGATATGGGCAGGCGGCTGGTGAGCGAGGGAGAGAGGGGGGGTGGTTTGGAAGGGTGGGAGGAGGAGGAGGTGGAAAGGCTGGTGCGGTCCGATGCGTTTGGTACGGTGGCTAGGCTCAGGGGGTGGATGTAGAGTCGGTTTTCTGTGGTTGGCAATGTAACTGACTTAGGGCAGACGCAATGTGAGTTGTTCGATTCGTGATGAGCGTTTGGATGTCTGCGGTGTTCGGAACGGACAGCATTGCCATCAACTCAGCTCATGTGCGGCTTTGCAAAACCCAAACACAAACTGTTGTCTCGCTTCAACAAAAGCTGTTTCCATTCGCTCCAACATAACCCCCAATCAACGTGCCAACTCTTCCAGCTCACCTAGCTGTCCAGACCACTTCTGACCATTGCTACGCCACCATTACCTCAACTTGCTCTCCCTGTCTCATCCCTCACCTCGGCAGTGCTAAAATTCAAAATCCCTGCCTGGTCCAGCTTGCCCACAATCTGCTCTGCTTCCTCCACGCCCATCCCGCCCAACACCTCATTCACCTTTTCCAACTCCTTGCTCTCCAACGCTCTTCTAAACTCATCCGGGAAGCTCTGGAAAATATCCCATCGCTTCTGCAGCCAGGCTTTGACTGCATCTGGGTCGAGTTTTTCCTTTGCCTCTCCTTCGAGTTCGATGATTTCTGGAGGGGGGCCGTCTGGGATGTCGAATCCTATGGTTGTGTTTGGGTCTTCTGCAACCAGTTGGATTTGTTCGGAGGAGGGGGAGGGTTGTTGTTGTGCAGAAAGGGAGGTGGAGCGGGAGCGGATGCGGGTGTAGGTGGTGAGCACGTCGTTGAGGTATACGATGGTTGCACGCGGGTTTTTGGGGTTGAGCATGCGGTGGAAGAAGAGGTTGACGCCGTCGGGCCCGAGCTGGTTGCAGTATTGGATCATGAGTGCTTTTTCGACACAGCGACGTGCGTAGGAGGCGTTGGAGGCGAGTTGGGCGTTGAACGCTTCGAGAAGCAGCGAGTCGGTGGTGTGGTTGGATGGAGAGAGGAGGTGTTTGTGCGTGGAGAGGAATTGGAGGGCCGTGTCGAATGCAGAGGTGTTGAGAGATTTGGAGGGATCGAAGGAAGGGGGGAGGGTGGAGGCAGAGAGGGGGATGGAGGCGGGGATGCAGGGGGGTAAGTTGGCGAATTGGCGCATGATATCGTCGGCTTCAGGGATTTCGTCTTGCTCGTCATCGCTTTCGTTGCCAGATGTGGGGTTGGTGGCGGCAGCAGAACCGAATGCAGAAGCGGGCGAGTTGAGCGTCTCGATCACCGTCTCGGCCTTCTTCTTTCCCTTTGCAGCTGCTGCGGGCTTTGAGCGTGGCTCTGGCTCCGGCTCAGGCTTGGCTACATACCCTGAGTTCCACCCCTCCCTAATACTATCGCTGGTAATCTTCTTAGCATCCTCCCTCTCCATCTCCTCCAACTCGCCCTCAATCTGCCTCTGTCTCTCACCCAGCTTCTCCCTATGCGCCTGCAGCTCTGCAACCAACACCTCGTCCAACTCCCCCCCGCTCTTCCCCCTCACATTCTCCTGCTGCTGAATCTGGAGCAACAAACTAAGCACCATATCATCCGTACTGGGGCCATCTGGCCCATCCTTATTCCCCCGCTCCCGTCTCCCCGCGCTGAGCCTTGCCACCTCCCTCTCATAGTACGCCGATCCCTCTCTCTTCGTGTTTTGCACCAGCTCGTCCAGTCGGGGGGAGAGAGCGTTGTTGGTCTCGATCTCGGCACGAAGCGCGTGTTTTTCCGCCTTGCGCTGGTCGCGCTTCTCGTGAATATCGCGCTGCTTCCATCGGATGAAGGATTTCTTGTCGATGTTGGGGTGAACCTCGATGTCCGAATCGTCCGACAGCTCGAGGTTGTCCCACTTGGAGTAGTTGAGTGGCATGCTGCGATCGCTACTCGGGTGGTGGTGGTGGTGGTGGTGGATTGAGGAAGTGGTTTGGAAGAGAAGGAAAGGGCTTGAGGCTTGACAGTGTTGGTCTTTTGCAGCTGAGCCATGATTGTGAAATGGGTCCGCGCGCGCGAGCGTCTTGTGCGAAGTTTCCAGAAACTGGACTCCACATTTTTTTATTTTTTATTTTTCAAAAGGCACACACTGGAGGTCTAACAAATTTTCGTCCTAAATCACTCGGTGCAATCGTTGCAAAGAGACTCGGCTCGCTTTGCTACTCGACTGTGGTTGAGATGCGTTGTATCAGCAAGAGACTAATGTACAAGGGACGTGAGGGTGAGATGGGAGTGATGCTGAACCCCGCATGGTGAATGGTGAATGGCATGATGAAGACGAGCAGAGCGCGCCGATTAGATGGCGGGTTCCCAACTGACACCGCATCCACAACCCGCGCCTTTCGCCTGTGGATTATCCCTAACCACAAACTGCGAACCAATCAACTCAGTAACATAATCAATCGTACTCCCTCGTACCAGCGCCAAGCTTACGCTATCCACCAAGATGCAAACGCCCGGATCCACCTCGAATTGGAAGTCATCATCTTCGATCTCTTGGGTGAGTTCCATTTTGTATTGGTAGCCGTGGCATCCGCCGGGTTCGACGGCGACTCTCAGTGCGAGAGAGGGGTTGTTCTCGCGTTGTGCGACGGTTTTGAGCTGCGAGATGGCACGGTCGGTGGCGAGGATGGTGGGGTTGCCATCGCGGTAGACTTGGGGTTCTTCTGGTTGGTCGGGTTTGCGTAGGAGCGTGGTGGCGAGTCGGATTTGCTGAGAGATGGGTAACGTTATAGAGGTTGGGGATAATGGGCGGGTGAGGGACGCTGAGGGGGGCACGCGAGATGATGCGGATGATGATGATGGGATGGTCAGGCGTCGGGGGGGATTAGGTGACCGCGTTGGTGAGGTAGGAGGCAGCGTTTGTGCGCTACGAAGGGCTTCTCTCGCTCGGCGAGGCCCAAGCACTGAGCGAATCAGAATCATGTTGTGGACCGGGCGAGAGTGGTAATGATGGTGTGCGCAAGACACGACGATGGGATCCTGCAGGGTCTAGCTAAGACCTACTCATCTTGCTCAGCTTCTGACTTTGAGCGCAATCCCACAGAGTGGAGGTTTCGAGACGCAATCACCCGCCCCGATCTTCTTCGTCACGTGTGTGGCCAACTAACATTTTCTTCTTTTTTTTCTTTTTTTTTTTTTTTGTTTGTCGAAAATGGGAGATTGGTGGAAGACTGCGGTGAGTTGTCGTGTTGGGCATTCTGAATACAAAAAGGAGTAAGAGGTTGTAATCAAGTTTCTGAAGCTGAATTTCAACTTTGCAAAGAGGGCGGGGGGGGCGCAACAGCGAGAAGAAGAGCAGCAGCAGGCGGGTGGGTGAAGCAAGAAGCTAAACAAAGCACGAACCCAGTGCACAGTGCACAGTGCACAGTGCCCAGTGCGCACACCAGAACAGAGCTTGCACCGAGCGAGCGAGGTCGGTAGTCGTCAGACACTTTTTCCATTGGTCTGCGCTCTCTCACACAGTCGAGCTAAGTCTTTGACGAGCAAGAGGGCAGGCTGCAACGTTGTTGAGCGCATCCGTTTGCATCGATCGCTCTCTCTCCTTTCTTCCAACAACTTGTTTCGTTCTACACCAAACCAATTCGCATCACAGTACGCATCTACATACCCGACCTCACACCTACGCACACGCAGCAAGCTCGACTCGATTTTTACTGACTTGACCAACCTTTTTTTCTTTTTACGATCGACTCTGTGCTGCAGAGCCAAAATGTCTGCTACTGTTGAAGAGATCGCCGACGACGTTCACGACGTGAGTTTTTTCCAGCTGCCAACATCTCCGCGAGCGCCATTTCGTACGCTCGTTTGCAGAAGCTGACGGGTATTACCTTGCACTTTGTCGACCGAATGACTCTGCGTGATTGATATGATTCAATAGCTCAATGTTCAGGAGTTGGACTCGGACGATGCTGGGGCGGATGTGCATGCTTCGGACAAGGTGGCTTCGCGTGCAGAGCGCAAGTCGCGCAAGGCTCTTCAGGGTATTGGCCTTAAGAAGGTCGGTGGGATCACGCGTGTTACCATGCGCCGTCCGCGTGGTGTAAGTTGCTTCTACTCTCTTTCCCCCCCCCCCTCCCCCCTCCCCCCTCGATACGTCTTGGTTCTCTCGACTGACCCATCCTCCTCCTCATCACACTCGCCGATTTGGTGGGAAATAGCACCTCTATGTGATCGCGCAGCCCGAGGTGTACAAGTCGTCGCACTCGGACGTGTACATTGTTTTTGGCGAGGCCAAGGCTGAGGACATGTCGCAGCTCGCGCAGGCTCAGGCTGCGCAGCAGATGGCTCAGGCCGAGGCTCAGGAGCGCTTGCTCGCCGAATCGCTTCAGTCCTCCAGTGCCAGTGCCGGCAAAAAGGTCGAGGAGGAAGAGGAGGAAGACGACGACTCGCCCATCGACGAAGAGGGTGTTGACGCAAAGGATATCGACCTCGTGATGCAGCAGGTGAACTGCTCGCGAAGGAAGGCCGTCAAGGCTCTCAAGGAGTCCAACGGTGACCTCATCAACGCTATCATGAACGCCAGCTAAACGCTTTCGCTCCACACACTACTAGCCACCAAACAACGCGGCATCAGCTTTCCTCTTGAGCAGCGTAGGAATAGCAATCGCATGAGCGCATCGTGTTGTCTAGTGCAACGCCAAATTGTTTGGCATCATGAGCTTGCTATCACCCGATCAGCTATCCTCTTTTCCGGAACATTGCCCCCAAAAATATGACAACAGCGGGTTTCCACGCTTTCCTTTCAACTTGGGTGCCTTGTGCATCCCCTTTTTTGTGCTTGCTGTAATGTTTCAGACCGTCGGCGTTGAGTGAGCTGCACATGGTGTGGATGGCGGTGTTCTTTCGGCGGGTATGGATGTGTGGGAGGGGAGCGCTAAAAGTTGCAATAGGCTGATCAAGTGCAGAGTTGTTTCGTACGGCCAGCTGTTGCGGTCTAACACTGCAGATTTGGCCGCCGCGCAAACGACACTTTGCCGCTTGGAGAGTCGAGTTTGCAAGTTGCGAAATAGCCTTAACTCGAGCACGCCATGTGTGCTCTCCTTCCAAGGCTTTTTCTCGGCAGGAATCTGCCTAAAATCACCTTCTTATCATACGCGGTAAAAGCGATTTTCAAGCGAGCGGTTTACCAAACGCAATGCGAAATTTGCAATTGGCTATCGTGACTGTACAGAGGCGCAAGCCAACTTTTCTGCTCGTATCACAGTCGCATGCGCTGCTTTTGATAGCCGCAGCCTCCCCCCCTCCCCCCCCTCTCTCTATACCATCACCCTATCACCTGCCTCTTGATCGTCACTTTGGACCCATTTGTCGGAAAACGCTACCGAAACAGCCGCGAGGTGAGCTGGTCCTGGCCGTCGGAAGCGACGCTGCTGAGTTGGCTCTCGTCCCCCGCCTCCCATACCGCGGGATCAAGTCGCGATGGCTGAGACCGACTATACCAGCATCGCATCCGCTTTGGAGGGTGTGGGGACATCGAAGGATGAAGGTCGGTCGCAGCGCAGACGCAAGACTTATATGCAGGGCCTGCTGCTGCTACTTATCGTCGTTGTGCTATGGACCGCGTCGAATTTTCTTACAAACGCTCTGTTGACTACGGGCGGATATGATAAGCCTTTCTTTGTCACGTACGCCAACACTTCGTCGTTTGCGCTCTACCTCGTGCCGTATCTGGTCAGCGGAAGGCTTAGGAAGAGGTGGTGCAAGGCGGAAGAGTCCAAACAATACGACGGGTTGCGACAGGTCGATGTGGAGGGCACCACAGGGGAGGAGGGGGAGGTAGAGATGGAGGATGATAAGGAGGAGATTCCCAGGTGGCTTAAGACGCTCGGGTTTGACGTACCAACCGTGGCAGCTGAGGCTGGGGATGATGTTGTTAGGGAGACGAGGCTGGTTGATCAGCCTGCCATTAAGGCTTTTGCCGTGCTGGCCGGAGAGGAGCAACAACGCGGACGAGGCGGCAGGAAGAACTCGCAGTCCAGTCTCAAGCAGAAGCCTATCCGCCTCACCCGCTCCTTGTCGCAATCCCAACAACAGCAAGTCGATTCTTCAACAGCTTGCACACCCTTGCTCGCACCGACACCACGCGCTTCTAGGCCCAGCTCACCCGTCCGGCCCTTCCTCGTTTCCACTTCGGTCCCGCGTCCATCCTCCATTGACGGCCGACGGCCCCGCACTTCCATAAGCATCGTCCGCCCGCCCGCGGATCTCAACGCATCGTCTTCAACGGCTCCTATCATTCCGTTGCCACTCCCGCCCCTGACGTTGGGGGAGACGGCTGTGCTCGCATCGCAGTTTACACTCGTCTGGTTTGGGGCTAACTGGGCCATCAATGCTGGTCTCGGTTTGACGTCGGTAGCAAGTGGCACTACTATTGGATCGGCAAGTGGATTTTTCACGCTTGCATTGGGTGCTGCATTGGGTGTCGACAGGTTCACCCTTGCTCGCCTGGGTGCGGTCTGCGTTTCGGCACTCGGCGTTGCTGCGGTCACGTTCGCCGATCGGGACACTGCAACGTCCATAATCACCCCTTCGGATGGCTTCATACTGGATGGATTGTGGAAACGATCCTCTTTATCCGCTTCACTCAGCCCTTCGCCAGGGCTCGTGGCGAGCAAACCTCCCAACGCACCAATGGGCGACATGCTCGCCCTCCTCTCCGCCTTCCTCTACTCGCTCTATGTCATGCTGCTCAAAACTCGCATCGGGTCCGAGGACCGCATCTCCATGCCTCTCATGTTTGGCATCGTGGGCGCCATCAACATTGTCTGTCTCTGGCCATTCCTGCTCATCCTGCACTTTGCTGGTGTTGAACGCTTCGCGCTGCCGCCATCGCCAAAGATCTGGGCAGGGGTGGGGGTGAATATGTGCATCACGTTTGTTTCTGATTTTATATATCTCTTGGCGATGCTGAAGAGCTCGCCGCTGATTACGACGCTGGGGTTGTCGTTGACGATTCCGTTGGCAGTGGTGGTGGATGCGTTGAAGGGGAGCCATACGGGGGGAGGGGTGGCGGTGGTGGGGTCTATGGCTGTGTTGTGCAGTTTTGGGTTTGTCGGGTGGGACGATCGGAGGAGATTTGAGGAGGAGAGAAGCAAAGCGATGGTTTTTGTACATGCACAAGCACAAGCACAGGCACAGTTCGCTGTCCGAGCAGGAGCAGAAGGCGGCAGGACCAGGGAGTATCACGATGAAGCGCAGCAACAAGTGGAAGCACATACAGCAGCAAGAACAAGACAAGAGTCAGGAATTGGTCAAGGAGCCAGCGCGGACTCGTCCGCCATCTCGATACATTCTTGTGCCTCTTGACTTACGTTGCGACTTGATCAACGGAGAGGTAGACTTTTCTTTTCGCATTGGTTCCAACACAGCAGGATTACCTTTATTCTTGTACACATAGATTGAGTAGCGCAGCTTGTCCAAGTTAATGTTGCTGGATAACGTTAGCAGTGAAGATGTGCATGGTCATGAAAACGATAAGTTATCTGATGGTTTTTGTTTGGAAGATCAGGATCTCAGCTGGTAACTTAGGAATGCAGTGCTTGTGGGAAAGAGACTCATTCCCATCAGCTGTGTGCAATTGCGTTTACTCTCCACCAAAATCTGCCGGACTTTGATACTGTAACTTATCGACGTCCATCAAGATCCCGATCAGACCGCACGTTATAGTACAGCCGGTATCCAAGCCCACACGCGCAAACCCTCACGCACGCAAGCACGCAAATGAAATCCATTGTGATTGTTTCTTCGATCGCCAAGCCCTTTCGTTCCGCTGCTGGAGCTGCAACTTCCGCTCAGCATCCATCAAACGAGCACAACTTAGTAGATGTTCCAGCTCTTCCTCCACTTCAAGCCCTTATGCCTCTTAATATCGCCCTGAAAGCCATAGCTATTGTTCCTAAACCACCAGAACGCGCCTCCCACCGCTAGCACCGCTACTGCGAACGCAGCATTCTTGAGAGCTTCCGGAAGCGGTTTCCTCTGTCGACCACCAAAGTAGTACACGGCCGTGGTCGGTCTCCAGAGGAAATGGTCGAGAAGATGGGCGAGCATGATGACAGCAAAGTAGAGAATGGGCAGGTAATGGTGCAGATAGCAGACGCGCGCCATGATGAGGAAGGGGAGGTAGTGCAGGATCCAACCAAACGCGGCGAGCTTACCGACGTAGAGGAAGTGCGCCCAGTCGGTAGGCGAGAGATCCTGGATACGACGCTGACGCCGCATCATATACCACAGCCAAGTTGCGCCAAACACGATGAGGGATACGGAAGAAGCCCACCAAATGACAGGGTTGCCGACGAGGTAGAATTTGATCGACTTGTCGTCCCACGAATTCATCCTGAGACCGTTCCATAGGAAAGGCCAGTCAAACGGCTTGCTCGCCAGAATGTCCTCCTTGTCCGCATCGGGAATGAGCGCATTGTTGGATGTCATCATGGCAACGTTGAGGTGGATAAAGTCGCGAAGGAAGGGAGACTTGTAGAGCTGTTCGTCACCGGGAGGTAGACGGTCGTTCCAGTGGTTCTCAATGTTCCACCAAGTGTGTTCGTCCTTGGGGTTGTTCTCCTTGTCACACGACACTTCGACCTGCTTCCAGCCCCACTGTGGGAGCACGGCATTGGCAGCGCGCATGTAGCAGCCAATGTTTTTGTGTCTCAGCCTTATTCTCGAAGTGAGCGATCGAACTGGACCGCCTACTGGAATCTTGCCATGCACCATATCGTCAACGATTTCGACAACCCAGTGATCATTGTCATCGCCCGTCACCTCGTCTCCGTAGCCCGACACTTCGAGGTTCTCCTTGGTGACCGGGGCTGCGATGTGGTGAGAGTGGATGTTGCGCTTGGTCTGATCGTGGACGAGACGGATGATGTCGTTGTTTTTGAGCATGCGGATGGGCTGGGTGGAGGCTGAATAGTTTGCAGGAAGCTGCTCCTCGTTCCAAGGTGGGGTGATGATGAACTCATTATTGTTGTCGCGGTAGTGGTAGCATGTGACCTGCTGCTGCTGCGATCCGACAGGATAGGTCTGGACGTGCGAGTGGAGCAAGCCACCACCGTAGCCCATGTTCTTAAGGGTAATTTTGGAGCCAAAAGCGGCTTCGGGAGGCGAAAGGGCAAAGTCGTTGCCGCGAAGGTGGCTCTGGAAAAGACTGCTCATTTGGGCATCGCCGGGACCGGAGCGGCTGAGGATCATAAAGTGGGCCTTGAAGCTGAGCATGTAGATGGTGAGAGGCAGGAAGATCAAGCAGAGAATCCGGGCGCACCAGTGGCGGGCGTAGGCGCGGACAGGCATGCGAAGATCACCAAACTTCTCCCAGAGGTCCTCAATGGTGAAGACACCGACGAGAGCGGTAACGAAGAGACCGACCCACTTGACCGACGAAACGCATCCGATGGAGACGCCAGTGAAGGCAAGCCAGAACCACCAACCCTGCGAGAAAGGTGCCGTCTTGTACTGCATGAACTTGACGAGACCGTGCACGGTGGTGAAAGTGAAGCAGAGTAGCATCGAGTCCAGCAGGATGAATCGCGAGATGACGAGCCAGCCATTGTCGAGGAGGACCATGATGGTGAGGAGGTGTCTCGCTCGCCAGTTCCAGTTGAGACCGCCACTGGTGAACCAGGCAAGCGGGACCATGGCGACACCAAACATAGCGAGGAAGACCCTCATACCAATGTAATTGACATCGGCGGGGTAGGTCTCACCAGACTTGAATTCGAACTGACCGCGGTAGCCGCTAATGAGACCGGCGAGGCCGACGAGCATCTTGCCAAGGGGTGGATGTACATCAAAGTAGAACTCCTGTTGAAGGTAGTGCGAGCCAAACTTGCCAAAATGGGCCTCGTCCCAAACGACGGTGTTGCTACGGCCGATACCCCATAGTCGCGTAATAAGCGAAAGGATGAAATAAATGAGGCCGATGACTTCTTCCTGACGCAATGTCCAGTAAATGAGCTCAAAGTCGGGGGAGCGCTGCTTGTGGACGGGGATGAGGTGGGCATACTTGTTGACCTTTGCGCTTTGGTGTAGCCGAGGTGGATCAAACCCAGCTTCCTTGGCTTTGAGCGCGGCGGAGTCGGAAGGTAATTCGGCTAGGCTGGCTCGATCTGAGTCTACAGTGTTGGAAGAGTACGGATCGAAGCCAGCAGCGAAGCGACGATTGTTGCCGGCTGGGCTGCTCATTCTCTGTGGCGAGTCTTGGCTGAGGTATGCAGTGGACGGCGGTGAATGTGTTGGAAGAAGAGTGTCGTGACTGTCGATGTATCGTTTGCGATACGGCGGTGGACCGTCGTGAGAAGAGTCCAACGCAGACGAGGTTGAAGCGGAGGAAGCGTAGCCTGCAACGTAGGAAGAAGATGTGGCGGAGGATGGAGCTTGTTGGTCGAGATCGATGGCAGCGTAGGAAGACCTCTTTTCAGCGTCGATGCGCGAGGTGGGTAGCATGGAGTGCAGCTTCGAGATGCGCGTTGGGAAGTGGGCTGCGTCGAAGGAAGAGGCTGCTGCAAGTTACGTCACTTTGCGCGCTGTTTGAGCGAATGAAGCGAAATGAAGCCGATCGACGGGTCTCAATTTGGAGGAAAGTTTAGATGGTGGTTTGGACGCTAACGGCGATGACGAGAAAGCTGAGCTGTCAAACTCACCCTCTTGTGATTTTGCTGTAAAGTTATGGTCGCTTACTCAGCCTTCGTAGTAGCTTCGGCCTGCCGAATGCGCTTTGCGGGTGTCGGTGACCGTGCAAGTAAGGAAGGGAGTGATAGAGTGATTTGGTCGGAAGGGAGTCCGATGGCGGTGATGTTGGAGAGAGCAACACTTGGCTTCAGTTTCCGACAGCCAGCAAAGGTGTGCGCGTGCGCTTCTGCTCGGCCAAGCCGAAGATTCCAGCGCGCTGTTTCTCAAAATGTGCCGCAATCGCAGTGTGGTCAAAGCAACCTTTTCCTTTGCCAAATTCACAGTTTCCGTCTCGCTCGGCAGCAACCCGAAACACACTTCGGCGTCACTTTCTTCCAGCACAGCACAGCCAAGACTTCTGATCATTCATTGCGTCGTTTCCTCCAACCTTTCCAGCATCCCACCGGTCTGACATCGAACGTCGTGTCCGCTGTCCAGTGCCGCTTCGTTCGAGGGGACTTGATCTCGGAGCTGTGGTGTCAGCCCCGGAGGGCAAAGAGTTGTAATTCGCCGCAGGGCAATTACGAGGGCGGTACATTGCGCAGTTCTTCCGAAACGTGGACATCTTGTCGTATGTGAGACCGTTACTGTTCACATCTGTTCATCGCGCGCATGGAGTGACTTCATCTGACTGACGTGCACGTCCACCTTCCGCATCTCCACACTTCTTCCCGCTCATCGTCGCCACTACATTCATCGCCACACCTGTAGTTAGACACGATGTCGGACACACCAACTCAGCCCGACCCGGCTCCAGTCGCAACTCAGCCCGACACTCCTGCTGCTGGTGGTGCTGCTGCTGTTGGTGCTGCTGCTATGGACCCCACCGAAGCAGCTCGTCTGAAGCGCGAAGCACGCGAAGCACGCAAAGCCCGCATCCTCAGCAAAGGCTCGGACCGTCTCGCTCGCATCACCAACACGGGTCGTGGCGAAGGCGCCTCCGCCTACCTCAAGGACAACACTCCTTCCCTTGCTTCCACTCCACAGCCCGACACAAGAGCTGCAGCACCGATCGGAGTGAGGGCCGACGACGAAGATCCGTTGGAAGTAGACATCTCGACGCTGCCCAAGCATGGCCCGCCCAGGGGAGAGGAGGCAACCAACCCTTTCGCTATGTTTGGCGGTGCAGAAGGGCAAGGTCAGGGCGGAAGTCCAATGGAGGCACTCATGGCTATGATGCAAAGTGCAGGGGGAGGACCGGGTGGATCTAGTGCTCTGGGTGGAGGTGGCCAGCCAGATATGTCCGGACTGCCGCCACAACTTGCCGCCATGATGCAGCAATTCGGCGCCGGTGCTGGTGGCCTTGGCGGTGCAGGGGGTGTCAATGTCGCTCCGACTGCAGTTCAAACAAAGTCGTTTTCGGAAAGGACATTCGACTTGCTCCAAGCCTTGCTCGTCGTCGCACTCGCCGTGCTTGCAGCCAAATCATCGCTCTTTGACTTTGACCGCTCCTCTGTCGTCCCTGACACAGTCACCGATGCCTTTGAAAAGACTACTCCGGCCTTGACCTCCTCCGGATCCACTAGCACGCTTCGTCGTTGGGCGAGGCTGGCATACCAACGTCCTTCTGCAGAAGAGTGGGCCAGCATCCCCCCGGCTTCTTCCTCCTTCCTCCCTTTCGGCTTTATCCCAGCCACCATGTCGAACTTGCCACTGTTCTGGATCTTCCTCTCGCTGGAGATCCTCCTTCAAGCGGCTCGAATCATCATTTTCTCGCGCAAGACTCCAGCCCCACCCAGCATGCTTTCAACACTCACTTCCCTGCTCCCAATCCCCAATCTTCATCTTGCCATCAGGCTCATCGGCAAGTATTTCGCGCTCATCAACGCGCTCGTCAACGATATCTCGCTGCTGGTGTTCGTGTTCGGAGTCGCGGTTCTGTGGAGCGGGCACAAGCTGGGTGGTATTGGGATGCTCGATGCGGGTGCTGTTCCTGGGTTTGTTCATGACGAGTTGTAGCCTTTTCATCCATCCTTCCTAATGTGATCCGAAACCATATGCCATCACTTCGCACTGATTGCTGCCACTCTGCGTACTCAGTTGTGATCTGATCAAGTTTGTGCTGTCCATTGCTCATATGCATGCAAACTGGAGCTTAGGTCGAAGCAGCTTGTGTCGAAGGACGGTGACTTTCCGACGCAGCAAACGATGATGGATGCGACGCATCGCCTCCCCTTCCTGAAGGTGGACCACTTGCGTTACCACCCTGACCTTGCGTCTGGCCTTGACTCGAAGTCGATCTTCGCAGATCCGCCCTCTCGTGAATTCTGAACAGCCTCACATCTGTATCGCTCCACAATCCGAATGGCAGCAACCCTGACACATAAATCGTTCCCCACAGGTAGCTCCTAAGCCACACGGCCGCCTGGTCTGTCCAGTGCCACGTCCTCGCGTGAATACCTCCTTCGGGGGGCGGCAGGTACTCTGACATCTGCTGCTCGCGCAAGAACGCCAATACTCGCGCATCAGTGTCACCTCCAGTGAACTCGACGTTGTCGTTGGATCCTGTTTTGACTCCGCCCCCGGCAGCGATGCGTTCGACCTCGGGAAGGAGCTTGTCGATCACCAGACGAGGAGTGCGAAGAGGTAGACCTTGGTGCCATGAATCCACCCACAGCTGGGTTGGGCGGAAGCCGGACTTGCCAATGTACTGCGCAGCTGCTTGTTCCACCACTTCGAGCGAATACTTGGAAAGTTCTCCGTCCCATTCAGCACGATTCGCCGCCTGGAGCTCGGCGGAAGAGGTCGAGATGCGTCGCATCTTGCCCTTGTCCAAGGCCGACGATTTCGCATTTTCACCATCTTCTTCCGCCTTCGCAGCGGAAGCTGCAGCGAATTGTTCTGGAGAAGCGGGGGCGGGTGGCAAAGGCGGCTTTTCGAGACGTGGTGCATGCTCGAACCAATCTCTTGTATCCGTACCCACCGCTCTTCTCCTCGTCCAAACATCCTCCACACCTTTTCGCAACGAGAAACTCTCGAGCCCATCGATCAACCCTCGCGCCAGAACAAGGGAATAGACCAGGTTGACGTTGGAATTGTATCCAAACGTTAACACGGCATTGATCGTCTCGAGCACGTAATAGAGCAACCTAGGGTGATTCTCGTCCGACAGCAGGAAGGACGGCTGAGAGAAGGATCGCAAGAGTTGGATGACACGTGCCGAGGCGGTGATCGAGAGTGAGCGCCAGGCTGGGGCTGTGTTGCTGAGCGAGATGACGAGCGGAGCGTACAGGGATGCAAGCTGTCCTTTCGTGGTGGCGATGAGCAAGTAAACGCCTTGAACGAGAAAGTCGATGGCCGTATTACCGCCCAAAAGCCCAAGACGACTGGGAAGCTGCACTCTGGCAGCGCTACCCGGCTTGGCAAGGTTGGTGGCAAAGGCACGCTCGCTCGAGACATCCTGTAGCATGAAAGCACACAGACGAACAAGCCCTTGTAGTGCAATGTTGTCCTTGTACGTGAGTGAAAAATATAGCAGGATGGTTAAGAGCTCTGGGGCGCGATTTGCATCGTCGAGCACGTACAGCCGGAACTTGAGGTTGTGCTCAAGTAAGCGCCAGAGCAGAACCAAGCGTTCGGCGACTTGGGCGAGCTGCCACGTGGTTTCGGCTGCCCTCCTGCCTCGACCGCCTGTGGGGATAGGTATGGCGAGGATCTGGACGGTGGAGCTAACGTGCTCGTTGAAAGACTTGGACAGACCAGACCAGATAAAGTCGAAATCGGCGGTGCGATGGAGCTTGCTGAGGTAGAAGAGGAACACGTTGCGTCCGCCAGGGCCTGGCTGTGGCCTTCCAACGGTGCTAAGGCTGACGGTGTCTGCTTCACCTGGCAGCGGAGCATCATAGGTGAGTAAGACATCGAGGATCTGGAGCGACATGGTGACAAGACTGGACCGAACTTCGTCATTGGAGCCGCCGATGAGGCCGCCTACGCTGGGTAGTCCGAGCCACGCAGATGTCGAGTTGCGGGCGTTGGTGATGCTAGTGTTGATGAGACTGCACAGGAGGGGAAGCATAATGCCCCTATCAAGATCCTGCACAGCGAATCTGAGCGCCGGCTCCACGACGGTGTTTTGACTGTTGGCGGGAATGTAGATGCTCTTGGAGAGAAGAACAAGTAAGAGGCGCAAGACTTCGACGCGGTTCGAGACGTGGAAGCGTGTAGTGCCAGGGAGATCAACTGAGCTTCCGACACCGGCCTCCCAGATAGAGTAATTGATGCGTCTTGGTTGATTGAGGTGGGGTGCTTCGTCGAGCTGGTCCTCGGTCCAAGGCAATGTGAAGCCGGAGCAGAAGAGCAGGTCGATGGTGAGCCTTACTAAACGTTCTCCAAGCGCCACTGGGACGGGTTCATCATCGTCGTCATGTGGTTGTGTGGAGTCACCAGCCTTGTCGGACGAGCTAAGAGGATGATCGGTGGACTCGCTCTTGCCTGCTGGCACAGCTAGCTTTTCAGCTTCACCATCATCGTCCTCATCATCATCGATGACGAACTGGGCCGAAGCGTCGAGCTTATTTGTTTCCGCTTCAGGTGCAGAGTTGCCAGCCCTGGGCCGTTCCGTTGATGTGTCTAGCGATGGATCCGAGTCCGTATAGGCTTGAGGTGCTTGCGACCAGAGCACTTGGTTTTCGAAAGAAACATCGTCAGATTCCAAGACAGCAGGAAGAGTCCTTGTGAGAATGCGAACCACATTGAGTACCTCCTTCGTGCGATCTCTCTGACTGTGTCCTGAGGTGCTCTGAGCCGAGTCAAAGCCCATGAGGGGAGCGCCGGGAACCTTCCACTTGGAGATGGCTGCGATACTATTGAGTCTGGAAGAGAAGCTATCCTGGCTCGATCCGGACGGGTTCGTCGGTGGTGGCTCGAAGAGGGGGTCAAGCAAGAGGCTCTCGAGGTGGGCAACCATGACCCTTACGAGGGTGACGATATTCTCAGGCGCATCTCTGCGAGCACGCCTGAGGTCGGCTAGTGAAAGCAGGGAAAAGACATCGGTGGGCGTGTCGAGCTGGAGGAAGCGAGACCAGAACTTGGAGTCGTGATACGGGATGTGGCGCTCGGAGTAAAGCCTGGCGATGCCGCCCAGCTGATCTAGCTTGAAATCGATCTTGGGCTGGCTACCAAAGATGAGCGTTTTCGGTAGCGAGAACATGGCTTCGATGGCCGTTTCCAGCTCGCTCAATCCCTTCGGCCCTACGGGAGTGGTTGGCTCTGAAGGATGGATGGCGGCAGTGAGGATAGTCGTTGGTGATGATCAGAGGAAGCGATTTGTAGTGGACAGTCCAACACTTCAGGGTACAGTGCAGTACAGTGCAGCACTTGAAACCTAAAAATTCAACGACGGAAAGCGAGTGCGGGTCAGTGCACCAATCCAACACTTGTTGCGGAGCAGCCCGATTCTTCCTGCTCCAAGGGTTACGGGATCGGCTACTCCGCCCTCCACACAACCCAAAGTCACTTCCATCAGTCACAGTCACGCTCAGCACCTTCTCTCTGTTGTCACATACCAACACCTGTCCGTCACCGCTTGATCCGTCGGCTTGACCGAAGCTGCGACTCATCAAGCGGAACTTGCAACCAGCGCCGTGGGGACCTGCCATACCATCACCGCGATCGTGACTGAGTTGGGATTACACACCGTCCCCGATCCATAGGCCTTCATTGGAACCGACTCAGCCACCGCCATCTTAGCTACGAAGCAGTCGCCATGTCGGCCTCTTCGTCTTCATCCTACATGCACGCTGCTGTCGCATTCAACAAGGTGCCAGGCACGCTTTCGCTGCAATCAGACCAAGTCGTCAAATGGGTTCCCTCCTCTGCCTCGTCCGGTGTCAGCTCCTTTCAGATCAAGTTTTCCGACATTGCCGGCTTGCAAACCTCCAAAGCTGGTGCGGCTCAGATCGCTCTCATGCTGGTGCTGGCCAACGGCGTGCAAATCGCATCCAAGCCCAAGGTGCTTCTCGTCTTCAACGCCGTACAGCAGACCGCCCTTGACGACCGTGAAAAGTTCAAGAACGAGTTGGCAGCAGCGGTGGGCAGGAACAGAGCCAAGATCGATGGTGGCTCAGCCACACCATCTGCGCCCGCCAGCCCGGCTCCTGCGCCATCTTCACCGTCGACCGCGACCCGTGCTGCTACTCCGGATACGAGAGCTGCCACACCCACCCTTACGAGACCGTCATCCACCACAGTCTCTTCTGCCGGCGCATCTCCTGTGCCGTCCAAGCGTCCTAGACCAAGAGACCTTCCTCCACCCAAGACCGACATCGAACTTCGCATCAGCGTCATCAAATCCAACCCTCAACTCCGTGCTCTCCACAAAGACATTGTCATCTCTGGTCAGATGTCCGACGCCGAGTTCTGGTCTCACCCGCAACGGCAGCGTCTCATCCGTGCAGAGCGTGCCAAACTCGAACAGCGTGCCGGCCGAAACGCGCGTCTTGCCGATCCCAAACCCACACCCAACGAGGCAGGAGAGATGAAGCTCAGTATCACCCCCGAGCTCATCCGCGATCTGTTCGAGCAGTTTCCCGTCGTGGCCAGAGCGTACGAGGAAAATGTACCCTCAAAGCTCGACGAGGGCGCATTCTGGACGAGATACTTTCAGTCCAAGCTGTACCATCGCTTGAGGACGAGTGCGAGATCAGCAGCCTCGGAACACATTGTGCAGGACGATCCTATCTTTGACCAGTATCTTACGGAGGAAGACAACCAACTGGAGCCAAGGAGGAGGTACAATCCGCACGACCGGCTGCTCGATCTGCAAGCAACAGAGGAGGACCATGGAGAGACTGGAAATGAGAAGGACTGGACAATGCGTGCGGGTGCTGAGCGGCGCACACTCCCTCTCATGCGAAGATTCAACGACCACTCGCAGTCACTCCTCGATTCGGCACTAGGCGATCAGGAAGAGGAAGAACGCCGCAAACGCAGACGCATCGTCGGCGGGGTGGGCGAAGAGTACCCTGTCGGCTCCACCATCCCCAACTCAGTAGAGTTGGGGGAGTCGGGCAACCCACCCAAACTAGGAGGCAATCCCGATGATGCGGACATGGATGATGCGAATGACTCGGTGGATTGGATCAAGAATCATTACTACAAAGAAATCGTCATTGACGATCTTAACGAGACCACCAAGAACGACAAGGTCAGACTCAACATGGCCAACCTCGAAGGCTACTTTTCCGGCACGTCCCAAGCTGGCGATCCAGCGACTGAGAATGGCACCAATGGTACCTCGCCATCGAAGCAACAGGGAGCAGCATCGTCGTTCGAGGTCGTCCCTACCTCCATGGCTGAATACCTCACCTTTGTCGAGCGCTTCAACTCGCAAGTCCAGGACGCGACCATTTCGTTGGGCTCATTCAAGCCCAACCCACACGGCACGGAAAAGTCCATGTCGCGCATGCTTTCCAACCTCCGCTCTCGCTCTCTAAACCCTCGCTCCGCTGCCGACATCAAAACCCTCCCCGAACCAGTACAAAAGTCCCTCATTTCCCTCCAGGCTTCTACCACCGAGTTCCTTCGACAATTCTGGAACTCGATCGCACCCGGACCTACCGACGTTTCCGACCTCGACGACCCCGAAGCTCGCTCTGTCTGGGCAGCTCGCTCTCACAACAAGGACAACGCGGCAATGGAAGAGGAGAGGCGGAGGAGGGAGGAGAAAGAACGCGAAGCGGAAGAGAATCGGTTGGTCGCAGCGAGGAAGATGGCTTTGAATCTGGCCAAGTTCGCGGATAGGTTGGAGCAGTTGTTCGATACAGCGACGACTGGGTTGGATGAGGTGTTGGAGGAGAAGGTGAGTGCGTTGTTGGGTCCGACGAGTAGGGCGGTGGATAAGGCGTTGGGTGTTGCGCGGGCGAGAGGGTTCATTGCGTAGCTTTTGCTGCGGCTCCTCAGTCAATCAAGGGGACAGTTGCATCTTAAGGTTAAGTTATTTCGGACTACGGTGTGTGCATCTGGAAAGTGTGTGCATTGCATTGTAGTGATATCCGGCTGAAGTCATGTGCCCGTTCTGATGGATACAACGCCGTTTTACAGCAACATACTGAAAGGCGAGCTGGTGCTAGCAGCAACGTCCGTGAGAAGCCTTCAACCGTTCCTGCCTATGAAGGTAGGTGACATACTCGACAAGGAACCTAACTTGTTCGGCTGTCTCAATGGCTTTCGGACTGCGCCTTCGTCGAATTGTCTCAATAAGACACCTCACTGTGTCGAGGATCGTATCGCATTCCGCTTCCACCTCGCCCGCTTCTCCTGTTTCGCTTCCACTCTGGTTCACCAACCCATCGTGGCAACTCGCATTCGTGGTCCGCTCCACAATCTCCCTACTCGACTGCATCTCTCCCCCCACCTTCGCCTCCTCATCCACCCTATGCAGCCCGCGCTTGCTCCTCTCGCCGACAAAACCCATCTTGAGCAACCAAGCGCACGCGATCAGCCCAGCCCGCCCCACGCCACCGCGGCAGTGAACGAGCACATTGGTGCCCTTCATGGTACAGTCCGTAACGATGGACGTCATGGCTGCGTCCATTTCCTGTACGTTAGTGGGGGCGAAACCTTCGGCCATAGGTAGGCGGTAGATGTTGAGTCCGAGGCGATCGGCCTCACGTTCGTATTCGGCCCAGGGCGCGCCGAGGTAGGAGAGCTCTTCGTCGTTCAAGCAGCACACGACGGCGCGCACGCCAATGCTGAAGATTCGAGTCAGGTCCAGTCCGAGATCTCGGCAGATGGCACCCCGTCCGCGGACCGGACCGGAGAGACGCACTTTCTTTCCTGGACAGGATGAGAGCAGAAGATTTCCAATCGCAGGACCGTCAATGTTGGCACCCATCCCGTCCTTGCCATCCGCATCATCGGCGGAGGACAGGGTGAGTATGTTCTCCTTGAAGGCTTGCTCTGCGAGCTGCGACTGGGAGAGATAGTTGGCACTGGGGTCCGTGGCGGTGATCGAAGTAAGATCGAGCATGTTGCGCAGGCGGATGAGCCTGTCGCCCTCGACCTGTTCGCGTGCGTGGTCGTCAAAGTACCGTTCCGTCAATGCTGTCAGCTGTCTACCATCAGCAGCGGGAAGGGTGCTAGCTTCACTGCCGTTGCTCGAGCCTAGCTTGAGTAACTGCGGCTCAGCTTCGGAGTAAATGCGCCGGCCAATATCTGCCAGGAGGTTGTCAGGGATAATGGGACTGATGTGGATCGGATGTGTGTCGGAAGTCTTCATGGCAAGCTGATTCTGCTGGGACTGGCGTTGCTGCTCGGAAGAGCTCCTTCTCGAGTCCACATCGTCGGACGCTGGAGCGGAGGAGCTGCCCTCGGCATGATTGAGTGGGCCGACGGAGCTGTCCTTGGCGGATGTATCAGGGTGCGCGGGCTTCTTTGTCGCACTGGCCTGCTCCATCTCTTGAGCCATAGTTTGCGACATGTCCATTGGTCCGCCCACTTCGACATTGCTTCCAGCTTGCGAGCTCGTCATCAATTCGTCAACCTCGCCGTCATTCTTCTGCTCTTCGCTGTTTTTCTTCTCGTCCCCGTGTGCATTTGCGTTCACGGCTTTACAGTCGGGTGTCGAGCCGATCTCGACCATCCTAGTGGAGCGGTCAAAGTGGGAAAGATCGACTTGATGCGATTTGGCCGGTGCGACATCAGCGTCCTCTTCCGAAGAGCTTGCTTCCTGGGAAGGAGGCGCCAAAACTTCCCGAGGCGGCGAGCGGGAATCATCGATCGAGTCGGCCATGGCTTCGCTCAGGTCGCGCTCGACCTGTTGACGTTCATTGGCGTCGGTGTCGGTGCGGAAAACGCATTTGGCACGTGTGTCCGGAGGCGTGGTGAGCGAAGCGGGCCGCTTTGTACCGATGCTTGACGGAGCTTCATCGACCGAAGGCTTGGCGTTGAGATGCATGAAAATGTCGGAGGACAGGCTGAGTACGGGCAAATCATCATCACTGTCTTCGGCTGTGGCTCCATCCGCCGCCTGCGCTAGCTTCTTTTGGCGCTTGGCAATCAGCCATGTCTTGGCCTCCAACTCCTCCTCTCGCTGACGCAACATGGTATTCTCCACCACCTCAGGCTGCTGCAGCGTAATGGGGATATAGGCAAACGGCGATCCACGAGGCCCAAACTTCATCATACTGTACGGACTCATGTGATGCTGCGATGCAAGGTGCGCAAGATCCATGAGTGCGACCCAATGCAAGTTGCCAGAGCGAATGGCAGACTGTTGTGCGCTGGCTACGAGCTTGTCGCGCTGGATGTAGTTGTAGTCGCTCGCAGGGATGCGACCGTTGTGATCGAGGTGATAGCTGCTCAAGCCGTCAAAGCTTTTCGACTGAGGCGGCTGTCGCAATAGGCTGGGATCCCGATCTTGTGGCTTGGTGGCGACCGAAAAGCTGGCGCCAGGTGCCTTGGCGACGGTGGGGTCATTTGCTGCCTCGACGCCGTGGATTCGAGTCTGCTCGCCATTGCTGTCCGCATCTTGACCCTTGCTGTTACTGTTGGCTCTGCTGGAAGATGGTCGTGAGCGTGGCTTGTGTCGATTGGAGCTCGAGCCGTTGGCATGTCTAGCAGTATTCTTAAGGTGATGGGAATGATGCGAGGTTGGAGGGGATTCGCCATTGGGGAGGAATGCCGCTTTGCTGCTAAGCTCGGATACCGGAGAGTGGACAGCACCAGCAGGCGAAAGCGGAGGGGACAAAGTTGGTCGCTGCACTACTGGTTGCGCCATGATCGCCTTTGTTCAGTGAAATAGAGGTTTATGGTATGCAGAGGGTCAAGGAGGTGCATGCGAGTGGAGTCCGTTGCGGTATGGACCGAACAGAAGCGGAGACTTGATGCCGTGAAAGGACGGCTGAATACGGTTCCTAGGCCCTGAGCTGCATGCAGGTCCGATGGAGTTAGATATATACTTGTTGCTATAACGATGCTTGTTGCACCATGCTCTATGCGTTTGGAGTTGCTATGCGGTTGAAGTTGCTGGGATTGCTCTGGAAGTTTAGATGAAGTCGGACTGGAGACGTCACAGCGTTTATCGTGGACGAGGCCAAGGAACGAGATTGTACGAGATGCCAAGCGCGTAGAAGCGAGCTCGCAGATGCCTTCAGACGCAGGCACTTGATCCGCAGAGAGCCGCACGGTCGTGGAGAAATACACGCTTTCAAGGTGGGAGTTGCAAAAGCGAGATAACGGAAAGGCGAAATGAAGACTGCCGGGAGCCCAAAAGCCCAAATTGGAGCGAAGGGAAGGGTAGGATGCCAAAAGTGAAACCGAACGATACGAGATTGTGGGTCGACGAGGTGCTCAAGACGATGGTGGAGGAATACGAGACGAATGTAAGTATGTATGCCGAGCCAGAGACTAACGTTGCTGTTCCAGATAGGCGAGGACAAGGGAGGCTGCGATTACCAAGGAGACCGGACTTGAAGAGACGATGTCGAAGGGATCCGGAAATGGCGAGCTGACTGGGCTGTGGTAGTCAGAAGGGAGGCTTGAGCTGATAGTGATGGGAAAGAGACAGTGGCCGAAGATCGCTGAGATCCAATGTGATGTGGGTAGGTGCTGTGATGGAATGAATGGGGCGTGAGAAGGCGGGCCAGGGCGTGACAGGAAACGAAGAAGGAGAAGCACAGTGCCTGTGTGCATTGTGCGAGCCAAAGGAGAGAGAGAGAGTGTGTGTGTGTGTGTGTGCAGCCGCTTCGCTTGATCCGACGAGACCAGACGAGCCTCGGAAAGTACACCGAAAGCGCACACGAGCTGTCGTCCAACACTTTTTTCTTGCATAGCGCGAATTGCCACCCACAATACATCAACACATCCTCACTCTTTGAACAGCACAATTCCCACGCCGTCCTGTTTGACCACATCATACTGCAACGCTGCATTCACACGATCCGAACGAGCCGACGTTACTTGCTTCTTTAGCGCACAACGGGGAAGAATGAGGCGCAGCGAGAGAAAACAAGACAGTGCATGAGGTGCGGCGAGGAAGAGCGGGAGGATCATGCAGACCAACACGACCCTGCGAGAAGCAACTCTCAGGCAGACGCACAGAGGACCCTATTTCTTTTCCCTCTTCGCCTTGGCCGCATTGTGCTGTACTGAACTGTACCGCTGTGGGCTTGCCACGATCGGACCCTCTTCGGACCCTGACTCTTGTTTTCCTTTTCCTCGAATTTCCCAGTTTCGACTAGCTCGCCTGTCTCTTGTCTGTTGCCCTGCCTTGGCACGTCTACTGTGTGGCGTTGACAGAGGGAAAACGACATGCACGCCGGGCAATCGTTCTGTGCTCTGCTCCGCTCAGTTAGAGCTCAACAGCTGACAAGAAATGGCGGAATATCGAAGTGGAAGCATGGGACCTCGTCACTTGCTAATCATGCTCGTTTAGAGAGAAAGGAGTGGACAGCAAGATAGCGTCATTAGTTTTGTCCTCTTTTGCAGTTCTGCAAGCGAAATCGGTCGGTGGCGATCGAGCCTCACTCACCCACGACTGGTAACTCGCTCTCTCTCGCTCTAGAAGGGCAGGAAGAGAGAGGATGCGCCGAAATGTCAAGCGACCAAGCGGGGCGGAGCCAAAGAAAACTCTCGAGCACAGCAAAAAGCAAGTGCGATCCAATCATTCAGGGTCTACTTACAGTACTTGCGAAATTGAAATGATCCGTTGACACAATACACCTTTGCCCCTCTTTTCCAACTCCGGCTTGTAATATACAGGGCAGATTGCCACAATTATAGAACAACAGAGGGGGCGCAAACCGAGCAACAGGCGGTCTGGATCAAGAGAGGGATTTCGCCTTTCTCTTACTCCTGACGCTGCTATGCAAATCCAGGCGCGCATCTCGATCTCGACAAATACTTCTCTTTCAACTACAAAGACGACACTTTTATGACGGCGCGCTTCAGTGCGATTTGAAAGCTCAATACGTTCCTCCTTCGTCCTCTTCCACTGCCGTCTGTCGTGAGCATGACCGCACATTGTCGGGCTCTGTAAGCTTGGACTCTTACGACTTGACTGCCAACCGTCGTTCGACCGCCCATCATCAGCGTGTTTCGTGATAGTCGGATTGGAGACGGCAAAACTCGTCCTCAGCTGCACCGCTGGCATGATGACCTTTTCGTGCTCTTTGCCTTGACGCGATGACATCCAAAGCAGCGCAATGAGTGTCAGCTGAGGGATCAGTGCCTTGCGACCCATCTCAATGCGCTCTGTCCTGCTTCCATTACATGATGTGCTACCCCGACGCGAGGGAGAGATGGAGAGCACGCAAACGCGAGTGTCCAAGCCGCCCTGAACAAGCCCGATTGTCTTGATTTGACTCATCGGGTTCTTGTTGTCCCAACTTTCTTGGATCTGTCTGCAGTAAGTTCAACTCTAACACCTTTTTTTCAAAAATAGAATGTGCAACGCGCTTGGTCGCGTCCATGCACGAACAGGAACATGGTGTCTCGATGTGTGCTGGCAAGCGAGTGAGCCAAGAAAAGGAGGATCGACACTGTCACTGCCAAGCGAGAGGCCGGTCCTTCCCACTAGGAAGATGCCGACAGTCAACGAGCGGATCACAACTGGTGCAAGGAACAGATGCATCTGATGAAGCCCTTGCTCGTTTGCCTCGGCACCACGAAGCGTGCTCGCAAAGGCACGTCTCACTACTGCTAGGTTCAGCTTACCATTCGCCACTTTTGACATCGCATCTCGAGTTGAACACTTGGTGCAAAGTGGGATTCGCCTGACTGCAGCGTCTTGGCTCATGTCAGACCAGGCAACTGGATCAAAGCGCAGGACAAGGTGCATACAGCCCACGTCTCTCGGTTTAGGATGGTCTCGATGACACTGCAACAGGTGCACTGTTAGCCATGCCACCACTGTTTCTTATTTCAGATCCGATAAGCTTTACAAACTTGTTTGGAAATGCAAATGAGCACGGACACACAGCCATCGGCTACTACAACACAGCCCCTCACTCCTTGTCACCCTCGTTCAAGCTCTTGGCCCTGCTTGCTTCAATTACAGTCTTGTTCTCGTCAGCTGTCATAGGACAGCCCTGTCAACACGTGAAGCGAACAATCGCAGTATGACTTATAAGCCTGTTGATGCGAACTGGTTCCATGGCCAATTGACGCTCGAGCCGATTCGAAGGACGGACAATTTTCACAGCAACGGCCTGGAAGAAGCTCGCGGAGCAAGTCAGAGACAAGGAAGCAGTGAGCATCATCCAAGATTCCCCACAGCGTGATGGTCTCGGAGGTTATGACTCTGTTGTCTGACCCTCTCGCTTCGTAGACTTGGCCGACGGCGCGCTTGTCAAGCAGGGGCACAGCTTGGTACACCATGTTGGTCGCCTTGATGGGAATTGTAGTCGGTCAAGTGCTGGCGTGGAAAAGAAAGGTCATCTATGGGTGATACATACGGGCGAGCCATGTTTGCGTTGATCTAGGC
This sequence comes from Ustilago lituana, assembly GCA_928869825.1. Lineage (NCBI taxonomy): Eukaryota > Fungi > Basidiomycota > Ustilaginomycetes > Ustilaginales > Ustilaginaceae > Ustilago > Ustilago lituana. The sequence goes on from CAKMYA010000040.1 coordinate 80,479, forward strand.
TTGGGTACTTTATAGACAATCTATGGCGGCGCGTAGCACGATGCTCAAGAGCGCGCAATGTCTGTGAGGCTTGTGTGCTTGCAGTGTGAAAGAACAAGACGGTACTTTGAACGGTTCTTGGTGAGCCATTCTTTTGCACAACCTAGCCGCTTGTCTGCTTCTAGATCCACACATTTGATGGAAGATGATGTCGTTTGTTGGTACAACCTGAATCAATGCGACAATTTGACTGGGATCATCTGCTGCCTCGTGCCCGAATTGCTTGGTCACATGCAATAGGCAATAGGCAATAGGCAATAGACGCACACGCCTTTGCACCGCTACAAAAGCATTTGTAAAGAGCCCCTCGGCGATTCAAAGCGATTTACTGCAGCACGCACCGCACCTGTAATACAGTACAGCATGAATTGCAGCTCGTTGCTCAACGCCGAGATTCGCACCGCGCTTGTCTTTGGTTTGCGCGTGGATGTACGAGCGTGTCGAATTGTTCTCCTGCTGTCCTTGACAATTGGAACAGAGGCGGAAACAGTAGTCCTTGCAAGGCAAAAGTGAAAGCTGCTGAAAGGTCGATAGCAGGCAGAGACGGCTTGGGAAAGATGCCAATGCTGCCTGTCAGACTCGTGTGCAATTCAATTTGGCCTCTCTACGGACTGTGCGATTGCTGGCCGTGTGCGAAACGCGGAGCAGCAGGAGCAGCCATTGCAGGCACCGTTCCGGCGATTCGTACACGACAATCACATACCGCAAACGGCTGATCCGACCGCGGTTTCGCTTCCTAGCGCTGATCGACCTCGCTCTGACACTGACTCTCGCTTTCGCTTTCGCTTTCTGCTCTGTTGCTGAATTAAGTCGAACATCGCTTTTTTCGATCGGTGACGAATCCATTCGTCGGACGTTACCGAAGCGATCTCCTGCCTCTGGCTTGCTATGGCACCTTCCGATGCTAAGTTGAAAGGCACATACGCTGCTCATTGGTGACTGCCGCAATGATGACCTTGACATGGTCTGATCGAATCCGAGCAACGTGATAAGAGTGAACCTCAAGCAGCGTGCAGCAAAGAGTCTGCAAGTCTCAGGGGAGGGCAAGAAGATGCAGAAGCCGGGGGGGGGAGAGAGAGAGAACAAGGGGCTCTTTGGCAAGACACGCTAAAAAAACAGTTGGACTCCAACTCGGCGACGAGGAAGCCAAACCTCTCGTGTCACTTTGGAAAATCCAGGGTGAAACCCTCCCTCTGTTGCATGCACGCCTCGGTTCTCCCTTTTTTAGAGCACATCCATCACACGCGCCTTACCTGTTGCCTGCTTCTGAAATTTTGACCCTCCGTGTCTCTGAATGCACACATCCGCTCTTGCTGGCACGCAAGCCTCAAATTTTACAACCCTTTGTCTCGCGGCGGTTGCATGTGCTCTGACCGCGAGTGCTGTTGCTGCTGCTGCTGCTGCTGCTGCTGCTGTTGCTCCTTCTCTCCTGTGCTGTCCACACACTCGCCCGCTGCAAGACGACAACCTCGACGCTATTCCCCTCCCCTCCTTCTCCTTCGCCGTCTCCTTCACCTCCGCTCTATCGTTCCCTTCCTCGCCATCACGCGTTCTCCTCGTCCTCCTCCCTACCTCATCCTCTCCCCCTCAAGCCCTTTCTCCCTTCACCATCTGGAGATCCCTACTGTCACGTTTTGGCAGCAGCAGAGACAGGATCGCCGGCGATCGCCCCCACCTGCTTCACGACCTCTCCGCTCTTGCGTCTTGCATCTCCCGCGCATCTTGCTCGTCGACATCGTTTTGTTGTCGCAATCGGACCATTCTCGGCTTCATCATCAAACTCTGCTCCCAAATTTGCAGAGAAACGTCGATTGGCTCCGACCTTTGCTCCGGCCCTACACCATCCAACTTGGTCATTCCACACGCTCATCTTTGCATCTCAAGGCTTCGCTACTTTCGCCCGCTTCGTTGCTTAACCAAGCTCGAACTCTTTCGTCTGCTTTCTTTGCTACATTCTTTGGCTGCCACTGCACATTTCATCCCAACTCACGCTCCTTACTCCACTTGTGCTTTCTTTCGCGCCACGGATCTCTTTCGTCAGTAACGGTCACCCTCGAATCGCGCTTCTATATCTCACCGCGGATTTCCCTTGATCAGCAAAGCATCAGCCTTGCTTACTGCTGTAGTCAAGACAGTCACAGCCGCTTCCGTTTCGACTTGGATCGCAGCTCGACCTCGTGTGCTGCACGTCGTGCATTGTTGCCACGACATCTCCTCCGGCTCATATAGCTACCGTCTTCCTGGAGGCACGTCTTCCCACTAGGTAGCACCGTGGAGTCTTTGTGCTCAGCTCGCTCCGATCGCACTTCCGCTCTAGCGCTGTCTCGTCAACACATGCTCCGCTGATCAGCGCCGCAACTTCTTATCCGTCATCATGCCCGCCATTCAGCGCAATACGACCTTCACTAAAACCTTCATCCGCAAGCCAGGTCAGCGCCATGATCAGTCAATCCCACTTCACACAGAGGCGCCGCCGCCGCTTCGGCAGCCCACACGCATAGCTCGTGCGAAAACTCTGACAAGGCCAGAAAGAAGTCAGCCTCAGGTTCCCCTCATCAACCCTTCCAACGGTGGACCCGGCTTTTCGGCAGCAGCCAAGTCAAAAAGCAGCTTCTCTCCATGGACGGCTTTCTCGCTGGTAGCTACCTTCTGGGCACCAAGTCCCGTCCTGAGCGCCTGCTGTGGTCTCAAAGACAAAGCGAGTCGGCAAGCGTGGCGTGAAAAGGTATCGCTCGTCTTCATCGCCTTGCTTCTCGGCGGCTTCATCGGCTTCATTACCATGGGTCTCAACGTGTCCCTCTGTCCGTCAGCGGACAGCAACTCGCCCAAGACGTATGTCACGATCGGTACAGGAGGTGCTATCCTTGGCGTTCAGGGTTGGGCCGTCGACATTGCTCAGGCGCATCACCTGCCCGACACAGAAGCAACCAGCCTCTTTTCGCTCTCCACCACTCGACCTGGCTCCGATATCTCGTCGCTCTTTGCTAGGGCCTCGGACAACAACTTTCCCGCCTGCCGCGGTTCCACCGCTGCCTATGCTGCTGATCCCGTTTGCGTCGCACTCAACGGAACCGTACTCAGCACATGTCCGCTCGGTCCAATGACGCCGGCCACGTTTGCCACCTACGGCATGCGCAACGAGTCCAGAAAAATCGGCTTCGGATGGGAGGACATTGAAAGCGGCAACTTTTCCAACTATATGGTCCTTGATGGCAGCGTGCTCAACATGGCGCCATACCTCAAAGCGAACCCGACCCCCATTCCTGGAGACGTCGTTGATTTGGCCATTCGTCATCAACTGCAAAGCGGCGTCTCCGGGGGTCGAGATTCGACCATGATGTTCTACACCAATCCTACCGCTCGCAAAGCCATCAAGTGCCTTGTGCAAAAGTACGAAGCAGGACACATTGACAAGATCACACCTGGTTGCTTCATCTCCAACCTCGTCCTATACTGTTCGCTCGTCGTCATTCTGGCGATCGTCCTGATTCGATTCTTCATGGCCATATGGTTCTCTTGGTTCATGGCTGGCCGCATGGCAGCGCCTCCGCAACCGTCTCGCCAGCGCAAGATTGCACCCAACATTCTGCCGGAGGGCGCAATGGTCACCGTCAACTCGTCTGGCGCGGCACCCTGGGCCAACAAACAGCGTCCACCGCCCTCTCAGCCTGTGCGCCGTAGACGCGACTCGACAGCATCGGCAACGCCCTCGGTCCCCGACAGCCTCTCAATCCAGCACATTGGTGGAGAGCCGTACGTCGTGTGTCTCGTCACTGCATACTCGGAAAACGAGGATGGCATCTCCACCACCCTCACCTCGCTTGCCGAGACCGAGTACTCGGATCAGCGCAAGCTGTTGTTTGTCGTGGCGGATGGCATGGTGACCGGATCCGGAGAATCGATGAGCACGCCAGACGTTTGTGTCTCGCTGCTCGAGGCTGACCCGCGTTTCGGTACCCCGATTCCCATGAGCTTTGTTTCGATCGCACACGGCAAGAAGGAGCACAATATGGCCATGGTCTACGCCGGCCACTACACCCGAGCAAAGGGTCGTCGGACCCCAATGGTGGTCGTTGTCAAGTGTGGTACTCCCGAGGAGGCAGCTGACGCAAAGCCAGGCAACCGAGGCAAGCGTGACTCGCAGATGATCCTCATGAACTTCTTCCAGCGCGTTACCTACAACGATCGCATGACGCCGCTCGACTACGATCTTTTCCGAAAACTGCACACGCTCATGGGCGTCACCCCGGACTTTTTCGAGCTCTGCCTCATGGTCGATGCCGATACCATGGTGTACCCCAAGTCAATGAAGACGCTCGCGAACTGCATGATGAGCGATCCTCTCATCATGGGCGCATGCGGGGAGACTCGAATTGCCAACAAAACGCAGAGTTGGGTGACTATGATTCAGGTGTACGAGTACTTTATTTCGCATCACCAGGCCAAGGCGTTCGAGTCCGTCTTTGGAGGTGTCACTTGTTTGCCAGGCTGTTTCTCCATGTACCGCATCAAGGCTAGGAAACAGACCGACGACGACTGGGTGCCAATCATCGTCAAGCCAGAGGTGACACGAGAGTACAGCCAGAGCATCGTGACGACCTTGCACCAAAAGAACCTGCTCTTGCTCGGAGAGGATCGATTCTTGACCACGATGTTGCTGCGAACCTTCCCAAACCGCAAGATGGTATTTTGCCCAGAAGCACGTTGCAAGACCGAGGTGCCACACACGTTCAGCATGTTGCTCTCGCAGCGTCGACGATGGATCAACTCGACGGTCCACAACCTGATGGAGCTGGTGTTGGTTCGAGATCTTTGCGGTACTTTCTGCTTTTCCATGCAGTTTGTCGTGTTCATGGACTTGCTCGGTACGGCGGTGCTTCCGATCTCGATTGCTCTCACGTACACCTTGATCGTCAGATACTGCCTCAACCCGCCACACTCGTTCACCGAGGCTATCCCATTGATGCTGCTTGTGGCCGTCATTGGTATGCCAGCATTGCTCATCCTGCTCGCCACGCGCAAGGTAGTGTACGTGCTGTGGATGTTGATCTATCTCATAGCGCTGCCAGTGTGGAACTTTGTGCTCCCTGTCTACTCGTTCTGGCACTTTGACGACTTTTCGTGGGGAGAAACGCGAAAGGTCGAGGGCGAAGGCAAGCAAAAGGGCCACGGAGACGAAGGTGGTCAAGGTACGGGCAACGATGTGCCGCTTCGGCGTTGGGAGGATTGGGAACGATCGAGATTGCGCAAGAAGAAGCGCGAGGAGAAGCGCCGTCGGGAGCTCGAGAGGCAGTTTGGTGTGGGTTTCCACAACGACAATGGCTCGGATGGTGACCAGGATCGTAAGGAGCCCGGAATGCCACTGTCGAGGCCGGAGAGCGACTCGTTTAGCGACTCGGTTACTGTCAGCGATTTCGATGACGATAAATGGGGTCACCAGATCGGAGGCTACGACGAGTCACTGCCACCTCCCGTGCAGATCGTAAGACACTCGGTGTGGGTGGGCGATCAAGAAGTTATTATCGATACAGAGGACATGGAAAAGATGCTGCAGACCGGGTGGGACGATAAGGCATTCCGCGCCAAGACGGTGGGCAAACCGGGATCGCAACCGCGTTATCCCTCAGCTGTAAATCGCAACCGTCTCTCGCAGATGGGTATGTTCCCCACCAACAACAACACCCCAGCTGTTCCCGAGATCCCGTCGCGATATGGTCCGCCCAGCGGTGGCGGTGGCGGTGGGTTTGGGAGGAGCAACGGCAAGCCGGGCGGGAACTATCAACCTGGCAGCTACGAGATGGAAAGAACACCGAGCCCGGGAGAATATGCCAGCTTGATGCGAGGTGCACCGTCGCCTTCATCGCCAGGCTTCCCACCCACGCAGCCATACGGTCATTCATCGGCGGTTAGCGGACAGCAAGGCGGAACCCACGCGCGCCAACGCTCGGGTGGGGGAACGCAAAGCAATCAACAGCCACCATACCCACAGCAGCAGCAGCAGGGAAGGCAAGGCGGCCCCCCGCCTCCCCGCGGTAACGGTCCCAACGGAAGCAGGATGCAAAACGGCCGAGGACCCCCTTCTCCTCCTCTCCACCCCCGTCCCGGTCCCGGTCCCGGTCCCGGTCCCGGTCCTGGTTCAGGACCAGGCTCTGGCCGCAACTACCACGACCGATTCGGTTGACCCATCGCACTGTCTTTTATACGCGCACTCGTTGTGCACTTTACCATCCGCCCGATCATTGGACGCTGTCGAAGGGACTTTTGGCTTGGTTTTTCGCATACTGTTTAGACACTCTGTTCATACACACGTCTCTCTTTTTTTGGCTTGTCTTGCACGTTCTCTTTAGCAAAGCTCAGAATTTCGACTCTATTGATTGCTGTGTGAGGGGCAAGCATGCGAGCTGGATGGAGCGTGAGGCGTGGTGGGGGGAGGATTTCGTACGAGAAAAAGAAGAGGGGGAAGGGGGGTTTAGGTTTGGAGTTGACGCGGTTTGGCGCGCGGGGATGCTGCAGCGCGTTTTGGGCACGAGAGTGTGAGTGTGTGAGTGTTGTTCTCTGCTCGCGCAGATGTCACATTTTACGAATGGCTTTGGTGTGGCTGCTATTATCGTCGTCGTCGTCGTCGTGAGTGACTTCACCTCCACCACATCACCACCACCATTGCTCATTACACCACCACGACACGCACAACTTTGCTTCTCATCTCCCGCTCGGACACCTGCAGACATTGGCGCTCCCAGGTCACAAACTGTTATCGTCCTCTCACGCCAACTCTCTTGCTGATATAGGAAGGCGTTATGGTGGATCACTACGAAACACCTTCTTCTCCGACCCCAGCTCATGCTTCATCTTCGTCGTCGATGGGTAGTGCTGCAGATGCAGGGTTTTTCGAGAGGGAACGAAGCAGGTTGATTCAGGATATTTCCAAGGTATGCACCCATGCCAGACCTCCTCCTCTTCTTCTTCTTCTGCTTCTTCTTCTTCGTTTCTCTCCAGTCTTCCGTTGTCTTCGTTGCTCTTCTGTCCGCGGCGTGCTCACTGACTCTTTTTGTATGCCATTCGCAACCTCAACGTTCTCCCATCCAAAACCCAAAACGGGATCTAACTCAACCCTATCGAATCGAATCGTCGGTCTTTGCCGTGTAGGGAGTGGAGTCGATTTTTGGGAATAGCAATGTTCTTAACCGCAAGATCGAAGAGTCCATGTCGGTGGGGAAAGAGTTCCATCCCATCTCGGAACTCTGGAGTAAGTTCGAACGCATCATGTCCGCATCAGGCATCCCTAACCTCTACCCCCAAAACACAACCTCCACTTCAAACGACACCACTCCCCCTAATGCAGAAACCGGAGAGAACGCTAGTCCAGTAGCAGGAGGAGCAGGGGAAGCAACATCGACAAACAGAAAAGTAGAGGAAAGTAGTGCACACCCAGCAAGAGAGGGGGAGGGGATCAGGTTCGAAACTGCCCAAACAGCGCTTCCCCCCGGCGTGGCGCCTGGAGGTGGCCGCATTTACGCTTGATACCCACTACCGAACTATGTCTTCGACTTGGCTGTTCCTTTCCTTCAATAACTTAGCTGCTGTTTCTCGCCTCCAAGGGGCAACGTGATGCGAACACGAACAACCCCCCGCTAGCTCTCTGTATTTGTACCACCCCACCCCGCCGCGCCAGAACCCTCAGATCGATGCGTGCAATTTGACGTCAAGTCATCCGCCGTTCTCAGACCCACAAACAAAGGATGATGAAGAAGATGGAGGAGGTCATGGGCGTTCACTCCAATGCATTGCGTCAACTTGGCGGGTTTGCAAGCATAACTTATGACCGGGCGCTGATTTGAGTTGGCTCATTCTAGAGTCGCATTGCACGTATGTCAAAGCAGGTCGTGATGTGCTTTGCGTGTTTATCCACGGTGCACACCTCCAAACGCCATCACCTGCACCCCTTTTCCTTTCTTCTTTCTCCCCCCACCTCCCGCTCCTCCTGCCGCGTTGCTATCCTGTTGAGACGCGACCAACGCCTCGCGCAGCCCGTCCAAGTTGCCCACACCTGCGCTTGCGCCTCCATTGGGCATTTCGGGGAACTCATCAATCCTCCCCGGCTGGGGAATCCACGGCGTGTTGCTACCTGAACCTCCCGCAGCCGGGGTCGCGCTTCCGCTCGGGCTCTGTTTACCGGACCCAGTGGCTGTGTTTGCGTTTCGATTTGCAAACAAGACTTTCTTTTGCGCATTGATCGACGCTTTGGCTGCGTTGGTCGGGAGGCCAGGGAAGGCAGTGCTCGAGCTCGTGTTGACGCTCCTATTGGACCCACCGCTTGCTGAGTGAACGCGCGCGACAAAGGGTTTGGGAGTGCTGGCGCCGGACATGGCGGGGGAGGCAGCAGACCACTTGGCACTCGGTGCAGCAGATCGAGCAGCCGCATTATGAGCCACTGCGTGTGCGAGCGAACCCGGAATGCTAGTAGAGCCTGAAGACGAAGACGCGGTGCCGAGGGAAGGAAAATGTTCGCGCAGCGCGACTGGTTTGCCAGCGCCATGCCCAGAGGAGGCAGAAGCGGCACGTTCAACGTTGGCCCAGACTTGGGAGCTCGACGCGGCAGAGGACCTCTTGATGCTGCGGAGCGAGTTACCTCTGCTTCCTGCGCCTGCGTATCCACTGCCTGGGATCAAACCTCCGCTTGAAGAAGAACCACCAGCGGGGGTGAGAGAGGGGAACTGCGTGCGTTCGATCCTGTACTGGTTCCACGCATCGCCCAGCGCTCTGCCCTTGTCCTTGTCATCGAGCAGGTCGACGAGGCCGTTGACAAGTGGCGCGCAGTCATCCATCTCACCGACGAGTGAATGGATGGTGGAGATCAGGTCACGTGCTGACGACTCGCCGTTCTTGAATGCGCGGACAGAGTGGCGGAAGGAGGTGATGCGCGCCTCGGAGCCGTTGAGTGTGGACGAGACTTTGTCCATGTAAGCTTGGTGGCGTTCTTCGACGGAACGCAAGTCGGTGACGGTGCGTGGTCGATCGGCAGGAATGCCTTGCGAGGAGGGGGTGGTGAGGCCGGATCCGAACATGGCGCGGCGGGACTGGTGATTTGCGGGACCCGCACCAGGGACGTGAGCACGCGAAGCAAGAGCTGAAACACCGAGAACATCTCTGATCTCCGAAGATGAACCGGCGGCGTCAGCTCCTCCTGCTCCTGCACCGTTGGCTCGGCCTTTCGCCTTCTTGCCCGCACCACCGCCCGCACGGTTGGCACCAGATCGCGATGACTCTCCACCATCATCGTAGGAAAAGTTGGCCTCGATGCGGAAAGCTTCTCTCTTCTCCCTTGCGCTCAACTCGTTGGCATGCTCCTGCAGCTGATGCGCCTTGTAATCCATCTCGCTGTCAAAGACGATAAACTTTTTGTCCAAGCACTCTTTGTTCTCGCACAACCAGTGATCCCTCCTGAAATGCTTTTCGAGCATGTCGTAATCCCTGTAATACTTCCACCTCTCCTCCTCGCTGCCCCTGTTTTTGCAGATGAAGCACTGCTCGTGCTTGTCGCGCATGTGGGCAAAGAGCTCATCGTCGCTGTAGAAGAGCTGACGATCGTACTCGCACAACCTGTGCTCGGCCTTTTCGTGCGCGATCAGCGACTGTTCGGTATGGAGCGTATGCTCGTGTGCAAAGATTTTTTTGTTGGTGATGCAGAGCTGGCAGACGAGACGATTGTGCTCGCGACGGACGTGCGCTTTGTAGTCCTTCCAACCAGTGCAAGCAACTTCGCAATTGGGATCAGGACAGTTGAAGCGCAACAAGAGGACGGTCTCTTCTAGCGCTTCTTTGGTTTCAAAGCTGATAGGTAACTTTCTGTCGGTGTAGGGAATATCGGAGGGTTCAAAGTCGGAAAAGTGTTTGGAGTGGGAAGAGGTGAAAATGAGGCGGTCGATCTTGGACTTGCAGAAGGTACACTCGTCCTTCTTGTAGAGGACGCGAAGACGGAGAGCGCAAATGTGACAGGTGCGATGGTCGCATGGCGCTATCGAGGTCAGTTTGATGGGGTCTGCACAGATGAAGCAGAGCTCGCCTTCGAGTGGGAGCTCGTCGTCATGATGGTCGCCGTTTGCGCGGACTTGGACAGCTTCAGCCTCGGCGGTGGCACTAGATGTGGAAGATTGCTCGTCTGCGGGGGAATTAGCCTGCTGTCGGTCAGGCTGAGCCTGTTGATTCCTTGGTCTGGACGGTCTTGACTGGTTCGAACGAGACTTGCTGTTTGAGGAAGATGCATCGTTGGATCCGGAAGTCAGAGAGCCGCCAAAGTTGGCCCGTCGACCGCCCCTGGAGGAATTGGAAGAGCCCCCTCTACGGTTGGTGGAAGAGCCACCTCTAGACCGGGTGTCAGCGCCTCGCCCAGCTGGCGGTAATGATTCTTGAGCCGTGCTCATCGAGATGAAGCTGCCGTTGGAGGACGGGATGGCGAATCTTGCAGTTGATGTTGCTATGGTCCGTGGATACCGAGTAGCATATGCACGGGCGAGTGCGTGCTCAACGGACTAGTCTGTACAGGAACGATCTAAGGAGGGCATGAAGCCTCGAGGAGAAGTGGGTTCAGAGTATGTGTGGAGCAGGCGGCTCAAGAGCAAAATGATGAAGGGGCTCGGTGAGTGACACTTTTGACTGCGCTTTTTCTCCACTCCCTCTTTCTCCGCGAGGAAACAGCGCAAACGACACTCCTCCTTTACGAAATCAGTATGCACTTTTCTAAGCGCTGTGACAACTGATCGGGGGTTGGAGCCCGCCCGATGGAGAATACAACAGGAAATCGGGATCAATGGCAAACCGAGTTGCACTGCCGTCTGCTGCGCGCACAGTTGGCGATCGTCACGACCCGTACCTCAAGTGCGCGACCTGACTACATCCCACGTTCATTCCGCATTACAAGCTGTACCTCTTGCTTCCAAGGGCGAAATAAGAGCGCGATATTGCGTTGGCATTCGTGCTTTACAAGTATTTCGAAACAGCTGCATGCTCAGAATAGAGAAGTGCGAGTCTGAATTCGGGCCTTTCGAACGCCTTTCTTATTCGAACTTTGAAAGGGGACGGAGCGAAAACTTTTTCTTTTTCCCCTCTCCTTCGCGAGGGGTGCTTCCAGCGCTGAGCAGCGAAAGGCTGAGTCGGTGTGGGAATCAGCAGCGCCAAATTCAGGCATAGACGAGTTTCGAGAGTTCGAAAGTCTACGATTTCTTCTTAGTCGCATGTGCGCGGTCCTGCCTTGTCGATTCAACTTCGCCTCTTTATCTTTGGGTTCAAATTCTTCTTGTCCCGCGCCGCCACGCTTGCCAATGAGCAACACTGTGGTCTGCAGGCTACTGCCGGTTTTTTTGACCTGAACTTGGCTCTGAGGGTCTCTTCATCTTTTTTTTTTTTGGTGCAGGGACAAGTGAATGTGTGCTACGCCAGCGGAAACGGTGGAGATTGCCGTACTCGACCGCCAATCTTGCCCCCTCGCCATCATCTGCTTTCATAGCACCAACTAAAACATCTACTACCAACATATACATACCGGTTGAAAGGCGATCTCGTTCCTTTCAACTCTTTCTTGCGCTCTCAAACTAATCCATCTCAAGGCGTCGACTTGCTTCAGTCCGACTCCTTGATTCTTTCACCCTAGTCGCTCAACATGTCTAAGTATGTCATCGCAAACCGCCTCTCTTTCCGACCATCAGTGTTCCGACGCCACCCACTCGCACCATGGCATCGCAATTGGCAATCATGTCGCTCATTTCCTTTGGTCCAGCTGTAAGGGACTTGTGCCCTAAGAGCAAAAGACATCCTGTGCTGTAAAGGGACTTCGCTGCACAAAACTGCGCTTTTGGAGCGAGTGATGGTACTAAAGGAACAGTCAATTTGTCTCGCCTCGGATTGACCGACAAGAGCACACATGATATGAAGCAGTCCAATCACACCGCTTTGCTCAAGTCACATTGCTTGGCTGTGATATTACAGCAGCCGAGTGGCGCTCGCTGCATGACATGGTCGGATCTCCCGATGAAAGAAAAAAAGCTCCATCATACTGACCCACATCTCTCTTTTTTGCCATCTTGCTCTGCTCGCCACTCGCAGGCCCGAGGAGACTCCCGCCGCCCCTGATGCTGGCAACAACCTCCAAATCGCCGATGGCGAGATCGAGTCCAACTGGGAGACTGTCATCGACAACTTCGACAACATGGAGCTCAAGGACGAGCTCCTCCGCGGTGTCTATGCCTACGGTTTCGAGCGTCCCTCGGCCATTCAGGCTCGTGCCATTGTCCCCGTCATCAAGGGTCACGATGTGATTGCCCAGGCTCAGTCGGGTACCGGTAAGACTGCTACCTTCTCCATCGCCATTCTTCAGCGCATCGACCCCAGCATCAAGGCCGTCCAGGCCCTCATCCTTGCTCCCACCCGTGAGCTCGCCCAGCAGATCCAGAAGGTCGTCATCGCCCTCGGCGACTACATGAAGATTGACTGCCACGCCTGCATCGGTGGTACCAACGTTCGTGAGGACATGGCCAAGCTCAACGAGGGCGCCCAGGTCGTCGTCGGTACCCCCGGCCGTGTCTACGACATGATCAACCGACGTGCCTTCAAGACCGACCAGCTCAAGATGTTCTGCCTCGACGAGGCCGACGAGATGCTTTCCCGTGGTTTCAAGGACCAGATGTACGAGGTCTTCCAGCTCCTCCCCCAGGACACCCAGTGCGTCCTCCTCTCGGCCACCATGCCCCAGGAGGTCCTCGAGGTCACCAAGAAGTTTATGCGTGACCCCGTCCGCATCCTCGTCAAGCGTGACGAGCTCACTCTCGAAGGTATCAAGCAGTTCTACGTTGCCGTCGAGAAGGAGGAGTGGAAGCTCGACACCCTCTGCGATCTCTACGAGACCGTCACCATCACCCAGGCCGTCATCTTCTGCAACACCCGCAGAAAGGTTGACTGGCTCACCGACAAGCTCACCTCGCGTGAGTTCACCGTCTCGGCCATGCACGGCGACATGGAGCAGGCCCAGCGTGAGGTCATCATGCGCGAGTTCCGCTCCGGCTCCTCGCGTGTCCTCATCACCACCGACTTGCTCGCCCGTGGTATCGACGTCCAGCAGGTCTCGCTCGTCATCAACTACGACTTGCCCTCCAACCGCGAGAACTACATCCACCGTATCGGCCGTGGTGGTCGTTTCGGTCGTAAGGGTGTTGCTATCAACTTTGTCGCCTCGGACGACGTCCGCATGCTCCGTGACATTGAGCAGTTCTACTCGACCCAGATCGACGAGATGCCCCTCAACGTCGCCGACCTCATCTAAGCGTCTTCACTTGCCAAGCTTTGCACGTGAGAGACGCTGCAAAAGTCTGTATGGTATGCTAGCACAGCTGCCTTGGACACCCCATTCTCGCACCCTTTGTCGCTGCACGTAGCTGCACTGTGGTGTATCACTCTTCCTTCACCTCCCAACCTTCATATGAGCAACCCTTGTTCTAGCCAGTCAAACTCACTCCTTTTGAACCCCCCAGCATTTTCGTCTAGGGGGAGTTGGGATCGCACTTGGCCATAGAAAACTTATGTCCTATGTTTTCTCAATCAACAAACCCCAACTTGTTTCTCTTTGCTGCTACCCAGGCAATGGCACCCTTTTCTTGTTCTATCTTCTTGGCCCTGTGAGGGTTCAAGCATTGAGCTGCGTGCGGGATTGTGATTTGCTGCTTTGTAATAATATCGTGTTGTGTCTGAACTGACCGAATTCATAGTCCGTATACTTTATAACCTATCTGTACGTGCGACGCCATGGATACATGTGTGCTCTTCTTTGCGATGACACTGTGTGGGTGGCTTTGTTCATTCTCTTCAGATAGTATTTGAGGTCGAGCCCCATCATTGTCTTCTTCGCATTTATGTTTTGTGGTGTTGACCCTGGGCCTGCTCTTCGAGGTAAAGCAGGAAAGTGCTGTTCGTTGGGCCCATTCTGCTTTCCATTGTCGTAGATGTTGAGGGCGAAGGCGAGTGCGGGTGCGGGGGTTGTGGCAGAGCTGCGCGTTGCGCGACCGACCAAGGCACCGGCTCAGGCTCGTGAGCCCATGGCAGACTGTGCTCGACTGAAATCGTCGTCGTCGTTGGATTGTACGATGCAGCCCCATCGATTCGACTTAGAAGCACAGGGGGAAAGGTGCCGCATACGTGCCCATCCCCACCTGTGGCGCAGGCAGACGAGTTCTCTTCTCCGTAAGCCCATCCTTGCCAGTCTTGATGCATGTCTATCGGCGCCAGAGCTGGCGCTGCAGTATTGTACGAAATGAGCGGCTCTGTGGCGTGTGGCGTTCGGAGCGGGCTGGATGCAAAGTGCGACTCGACGGATGTCCAGGGTGTGTTCAACCTAGAAGGTGGCTGGTCTCGGAAGATGCGAAGTTGGTACAGAGGCGTTTGGAGATCGCTGCTGCACTGAGGCCATTTGGAGGCCTGTGGTCCGGCGTGTGGTGCAAGTTTAGTGGGTTAGTACATAACGACAGGTTGTGGCCTCTGATGAGTGTACAAGCCTGACTTACGAATCGCTCGCCGACCTCAACAGCTGCCTGGATCGCGCCCGACCACTCTCTCTGCTGAACGATGGGACCCGGGCACTCCTGGCAACACCATACAAAGCTACAGAATCTCCGATTAGATGAAAGCGCCTGGGTCGTCAAAGTCTGCAGCTCTCACTCTCCATGTTTCGCATCGCCAGTGGAAACCTACGCAGCTAAGAGTTCTGCCAAAGTCAACGCGTCGGACACATGGTCTCCCAGCCAGCCCGATTGCAACCACGCAGACTGATAGAACAACACCGCCTGCACCGCCAGTGGTGCCGCGTTGTTCGCCCATCGTCGCAGCCGTCGGTCGTTGGGACAATATAAGAAAAGCATCCGAGGGAACATGCCGTACAGCTGCACGCCGAGCTTCTGCCTCATCAGTGCCTGCAGCGCATTCGTCGCGGCGATGATCGACACGCCGAAATTACTCGTATTCTGTTCGTATCGCTCCGCTAGCTGTTTGATGGTGATGAGCAGCTCGTAGACGGACTCCGCATGGTGTCTGTCGGGCATGGCGCCAGGAGGCGAGGTGAAGAGGTGCAGACAGGCGTATTCGAGTCGTTTTTGTTCGATGTGGCAAGTCGCGAGGAAGATTTGGGGAGAGGTTGTGCTGCTGGTGGCGTCGTTGTCGTCTAAATCGGCCCTGTCTGGGACCTGTTTGTGCAATCGACCGGTCAGGATAGCCGTTTCTGCCCAAGAAGAGAGTCATGGCAATCGTCAGACTGCTCATTGTTCTGGGACGCTTTCGTCTGAGCTGAACCACTTACGCAGATGCAACCACTCATAAGCGCGGCGAAACGAAATCTGTTGACGTCCACAAAACTGTCGCAGAAGGTCAGCTTGCTGAAGTGGACTGAAGAACGCTGCATCCGTACGTTTCGTGTCGACAAGAACACGTACCGGAACGATGCCGAGAAGCGCCGAAGCGTCAGAATGAGCATGCTTCTGCCAGGTCTGCAGGAAGAATGTAAGCGCGTTGTCGAGGCGCAACAAATCTTCGTTCCGTTGCTTGACGATTGAAAGCAGTGCCCACAACAAGGTGGCTGACATCCTTGTCATATCGTTAGCTGAGAAGAGCCTGCTGGCTGTCTCCTTGATAGGCATTTGCCTTTCGGATGGCCCACCGCTGGAGACGATTTGATCTTCGACCGGCGCTGACCCGCTCAGGAGAGCGACCAGTTCCCTGATCGGGCTAATTCGCCACCAAAATTGTGCTCGTCAGCCATCAAAGAGGCTACAAGGGGCCGAAGAATAACTGAGCAGCAGCGAGAGCACCTACCATCTAGCGACATCAACGAGACTGCACCAGCGTCCAGATTTGACTTTTGGATCGAGATGTTCCACCATGAAAGAGATGGCAGGGGCGACTGCAGGGAAGCAGCGCTCCATCAATTCGACAAAATACCAGGGGTCAGGCATCCCACCTGTTCTTCGCGATCTGGCTTTGTTGCTCATGTGCGTTTGACCGTTGGATTCGGGCTGGACAGACAACATGACGAGTGTCATTTCAGGTCTCGCCTCCACGCTGCTCGCGTTGGGAGACATGCTGCTAGACGTGCTGTCGTGGACAAGTCATCAAAGGCAGGTGTTGTATGTAAACATCGTTACGTATCTGCCGTCAGCGAAAAACCCTGGCGAAGGTCCTGAAAGGGCGCTCCGGTTCTACAAACCTTGTCTTGCCGATCTGATGACTGCCGTCGTCACCATGACCGTCGGTTGAAAGTTGTGTCTGCCCAGTGCAATGTGTGATCAGCATCCTCTTTCCACTGCGTCAAAACCGTTAAAAAGGCTTGGCATCTCACTTGCTGGGCAACGAGCGCGCTAAAGAGACCAAGAGAGTCGGGAACGATGAGACGCGCCAGCTCAAGCTCCTGCTGCAAGGCGGCACTACGTCGCGTGCTCTGCTGTAACTGGTCGAGAAGTCTGAACAATCAAAGCAAGCCGTCGAGTCGTTCAGGCTTCGCATTTCCTTTTTCGGGTCGTCTAGAAGTTGCAAAACTTACTGCAACACATTCTCTCGGGACACAGCATCGATCGAGAAGGCTTCACAGGCGACGCCTCCTTTGATGCAGTTGCTGCAGTGGGGCAGTGCATTGTCGCATCGTTGCTTTCGCTGGCGACAGCGGGTGCAGGCTCGAAGAGATCGTTCACGCTTCTCATTGGGCTCCTGTTTCGACTGGGCCGCCTGCGTTGCCTTTTTCGTAGTGCTACGGGTGACTTTCGGCATGATTGCGGCTGAAGCGTGCCGCGGGGTGCCGTTTCCGCGATTGGCTTGTTCGGGTCAAAGACGAAGGCGTGAGTGCAGCGACATCTCGGTAGGCTCATCTTTTATCCCTTTTCTCGGCTTCAACAACTCTCATTCAAGAGGCTCATCCTAAGTTCCCTGGATAGATTGTTTGGACTCCCGTGCTCATCTTCTGATACCAAACGTGTGTAAAGACTCGCGTTGCTGTTCCTCAGCATGCTGAAAACAGGGAGGTAACGAGGAGAACAGAGTTGGACGCGGGGGTTGAAGAGTGTCATGACCTCAGCAGCCACCGTTATCGCCACTCGCATTCTCTTAGAAGTCACAATCTTGGCGACGCAGGCGCCAGAATTTTGACAGGACATTACATGACTCGAGCAGCGCCTGCCGATGGCAACACCTTCGTGATTCTGAGATTGTCCAGAACGTGACTTCTCAGAGAAGAGGCCGGCAAAACTTTGTCGTTCAAGCCACAAAAGTGTCAGAGCAATGCAGATGTGACAGACTCCGCTTTCCAATTGTGTCGGACTCGGCGATTTTGGGGCACTGTCGATTCTATATTGCTGGTAGGTTGTGGCCATCTTGCTGAGGCTAATCCTCGGTAAACGGTTTTGAGAGCGGTCTAGATGTCAAAGTCGTACGCGAGGAGGCTGTCCGAGTTGGGCAAGAGCACTGTCTTGGAGAAGCTGTCATCATGGAAAGACAGGATGTGTGAAAGTGAACAGATAAGAACACTGTCAGCAAAGTTGATCGGGAGCACCCCAGAGCGTACAAGTCGGAAGGTCGCCGACAGGCGGGTTTTGGGCAGGCGTGTGACTGTTCACTCACTGTTTGTGCTCCTCGTCGTCACGGTACGCCTCGTAGTCTTCTCGAGAGGCAAAGACGCTGTAGAGACCTGTTGGATCGAGAGGTTCCAGAGGTGTGCATTAAACAGGAAAGGGAAGGCTGTCGAGGTTAGCAGAACAGTTCTTGGCGTTTCGGCATGCACCGAACGTTAATCGTCGCATGCAAGGCTTATGCAGCCACACTCACCCCAGTTATAGCCCTGGTTGCGTCCAGGGTATGCGGGAGGTCCCCACTTGATTTCGGTGGCCTTGGCCTTTGCGATGGGGAGGTCCTTGAGCGTCTCGCACTTTTGCTTGAGCTCGTCAAAGCCGTTAGACAGCACGGCCTGCTTGACCTGTACGAGAACGATGTGAATGACAGGCATAGTTGCGAGTGGTGTACCTTCAAGCGAATTGAGAGAGGATGTGATGGAGTGGAATGGCAATGTGTAGATATTGTCGACAGTGAGGAAGCCTTCCCAGTGAACGAGCTCGACTAACGTCTTCTCAATCACGAATAAGCTCGGTCTGAGCGCTACTTGATGCTTACCGCCGACTTGAGCTCCACGCGCTCTCTCTTTCTCAAGCTCCTGCGCTGAGAGTATCACTTGACGAGGCACGAATATGACGTCGGCTTCACCGCGGGAACCCTTGCTCGAACAATTTAGGTTTATTTACAATTACTGTAATTCAGATTGAAACCCAATTTTTGGTACCTTTCTTAGGGCTCTTTTTTAGGCCCCATTTTTTTTCCTTTTTTCTTTTGATTCGCAGCTTTTGCTGAGAAATGGCGACGACGAAGATTAGGGTCGAGGAACATCAGCCTAGATGATGAGTTGAGTGAGTGGAACTTCGTGGCCAGTCAGCCGCGCTTGCGATGAGAAAGACGCGAAGGCTCTTTTCAAGTGTCGCTGTGTGCATGGAAGCGACTGAGCAATGAAATGCACAACCAGCTGTACCAAAAGTTAGAGGAGCATGCTCTTGCGACATCCACTTCTACTCGACTTAGCATTTCGACATCCTGGCTCTACACCTTTTCATCGATACATCTGGACCTGCATTGGGTTTGAAGCTGCACCAGTCCCATTCGACACCATCTCCGGGCCGTCCGACAACCTCATTTCAGCCACATTCTATACACACCACGGTCTTTTCTCGAAAGCAACACCCTAGCTTGGGCTCAATATCAACCACTCCGGATTGAGCGGGAAAGAGCATCGTTCCTTCAGATCCGACACTTGCGTCCCAACCAGAAGTTTGAAAGCATCACACCTTGCTTGTTTCTAAACCTTTCGCTTCACGTCTGAGCTACTTCAAGCCAACAGAATAACGACGGTCCGCTCTCTGTCGGATCAGCCGCAGTCCCACCGCGCTTAAGGTTTTGCGTTCCCACACCACCGTCAAAACCCTTCGATTCCCACGAAGCTCAGAGTGGCGTTCCGACGGGTCAAAAGTCCTGCCCTCTTTCACGACCAAACGATAACATTGCCTTCTGTCTCGACGGCCTCCCCGAGTAATCACCATTTTCGGATCTGTGCTTCAGCACCACTGGCAGCAAAGCGTGTCTTCTGCATAGAACGCGTGTGCAGAGGTGCCTATCGGCAGCAGGAGATCTCAACGTAGCAGCAAGCACCGTGGAAAGAGAGCAGGACACAAGCACAGTAGACAACGATTGGAACAGGTCGACATTCATGTCCCCTGGCGATACGGCACTTGACCATGCAGAAAGACAAACCAGCGATGTGAGCTCAGACGCTCTGCCTCGTAGCCAGGGGGTGAACAGCGTCAACGGCGTCGAATCGGAAGAGACCAGCAACCCCTCTGCAGAAGCAGGACCTTCGCAATTTCGATCCGTCGGAAGCGCACGATCGGCTTCTCCTTCCCAGCAAAGCACAACGCCCAAAGTGCCAACAAAGCGAAGACGACTCGATGCAGAGCTGGCGTTCTCCAGTCCAGGACCAGCATTCCAGCTTCAGCAGGAGCAGGAGGACAGTGAAGCGCAGGACGACAGTAGCGGCGGCACCAACTCTGGTCGAGCTCGCCGACCGCGTCGTAGTGCCACCTTGGCTAATGGCATCAAGAATGCTCTGACTAACGGTGCTCGCGAGCGCACGTCTCCCTCCGTCTCTTTGCGGGAAGAAGAGCCATTTCATGCAAAGGAAGCTCTTGCTCCGAATTCGTCTTCGTCAGGCAAATTTAACTCAGGCAAAGCTAAAGCAGCGCGAGATGAAGTGACACAACGCGAATCATCCACTGCTTCGACCGGTTCGGATCTTCCCGCTCGATCTAGATCAAGAAGCAAATCGGCCGTCAGAACCGAGCCAGATCGGAATTCATTAGAAGCAGCAGAGCAAGAGCGAGAAGATGTCTTTGCGCCCACAATTGCTACCACAACTCGCCCGAAACCGCAAATCACGCCATTGGCTGCGCTCGGGACACAGACGTCTCTGCCTGAACTCCTCGATCGACGAAGAAAGGAAAAGGTTGCGTTGGCGCAGTCCGACCTCGAAGATGTCCACGAAGGTCACGATATGCTCGTCCGAGAGCTGTTCCACCTCACCAAATTCGTCACTATGGTCGGGTACGACCCCGACGTTGCACGCAACGATCAGAGCGACGTCTTCACCACCTTCAAGCACGCACATGATCTCCGTTTCAGCCTCGACGAATCTGGGTCCGGAGCTGAGACCTCTACACCAGGGCGTGTCACTCGAAGACGTGTCAATGCCAGGCTGGAGAGCCTCTCGCTCAAACGTCCACAGCCCACGAGCAATCCCTCCACGTCCGCCACGATAAAGTCAAAGGGTGATGCCACGAGCCGTGCTCCCGAAAGCAGTCGGAGTAGGAGGTCTTCCAGCATCGCCGAACTAAAGTCCCGCGCTAGTGTTGCCAATGACTCACAAGGCGAGGACAGCGATGACGATGAAGACAACGTAGATGACGAGGAAAGCAATGACTCGGATCTGGGAACGGACGATCGTAGGGGTAAGGGGAAAGGCAAAGCAAAAGCTGGCGATGCAGGGCGGAAGGCATCAAGCAAACAGACTTGGCTTTCTGCCAGATCAAAGAAGCGATCTCGTTCGGCCGTTGAAGAGACGTCATCTGACGTACCTGTCAAGCGTACCGGCTCTCGAAAGAACAAGGCATTGGACGAGCTCGATGCCTTCATCTTGCGACACCGAGCGCGGCCCTTGCCAGATCATCCACCTCCACCACACTTCCTCGCCCCACATCAAGTTCCGACGCCTAGACGCTTCGGTGGTGATCTAGATGCCCTCTGGAAATCATTTGACCTTTTGCATGATGGCGAGGCGGGTCGAGACACCGGCAGCATCGAGGAGGCCGATTTGCAAACTTACATCAAGCTCGACGAGAGAATGCGCTTGGGCTTACCAATACGTCCCGAAGCCGGCTCGACGACGCGTCACACTGTCCACAAGGTGTCTCGCAGCAAGTCACACCACGACCATCTGCTTGAGGCTGTTGCTGCCAGCTACTCTCAGATGCGGCAGTATGCCAGATTCAGGCAGCAAAATGCACGCAAAGTGGCTCGTATGGTTGCACAGCACTGGGAACGACGGCTGGGTACTTCGGATCGTGAGAAGAAGGCAGAGGAGAAGCGAGTCCGCGCCTTGGCCAAGTGGACCCTTCGTGAAGTGCTGAAACAGTGGCGCTTGGCGGTCAATGTGGTCCGCGCGAGGAAGGCGGCGGCTGATAAGGCCGAGAAGGAGAAGCTGGACAAGGAGCAGCTCAACGCGATCCTCGAGCAGAGCACGGCCATGCTCAAGAAGCAGCACGAGGTCATGACGAGGGCAGACAGCTTGGTAAACAGCGACAGCGACAGCGACGCCGAAAGCGACAGGACTAGCTACGGCAGTGACGGTACTGCCGAGCCCGATGGAACCGACATCGATGACGAGGCGAGAGACGTAACGCCTGAGCAAAGTGAGGTGGAAGGCGCCGAGTCCGTACTGGAGACCTCCATACCCGTCACTCGCGAGCAATCAATCGCCTCGACACCTGCTTACAACGACGTTGACGCTCCATCGCACAGCGCATCCGCATTCGACGACGACGCGACACCCACCACCAACAGAGACTCGCCAGCTGTTTCTGCTCCCGGACCAAGAGGATCGCGAAGGCTTAGGCAAAGCGCTCGTGGAGTGCTGGAGCAGACACCGAAGGCCAAGGACTCCAAGCTCGATCCCGATGATGTCGAATTCGCTGTCAGCGCTGATGACGCTGAGCAAGAAGATGCCGAGCTCGAGCGCCAGATGTGGGAGGATGACGAAGAAGATGATAGCGAAGATGCTGGGCTGGAAGCGGATGCCAATATACCTATCGAGGAGCTGCTCAAGCGATATGGCTACGGACAGGATGCGGACCAAGAGGCAGACGAGGATGCTGCAAGCGAGAATACTGCAAGGGGAGATGACCAAGAGCCATCTTCCAAACCGAGATTGGACAGCACGGACACAGATGCCGAGACATCGATGAAGGTGGAAGCGGCAGACGTTGAACACAAGCAGGAAGTCCAGGTCGCCGATATGTCAGACGGAGAGATGGATCTAGATGGAGACGCAGCTTCCAGTGTGCTGATCCGACCGACTGACGCCTCGCTCGAAGATCACAGTGATACCGAGTCAGCTGCCACAAGCGATCGTCGAAGCAGTCGTCGGTCAATGACAAGGGCTTCATCCATTGTCTCGTCCGATCGCCCGGCGGCTCGTTCCCGCCAGCCCTTCCTGCTGCGTGGGCAACTGCGCCCTTACCAACAGATTGGCTTCGAATGGCTCTCTAGTCTATACGCCAACGGCGTCAATGGCATCCTTGCAGACGAGATGGGTTTGGGCAAGACCATTCAGACCATCTCTCTGCTCGCCCATCTCGCATGCGACAAGGGTGTCTGGGGGCCGCATCTTGTCGTCGCACCGACCAGTGTGATGCTCAACTGGGAGGTTGAGTTCAAAAAGTTTTTACCAGGTTTCAAGATTCTATCGTACTACGGCAACCAGAAGGAGCGCAAGGAGAAGCGAATCGGCTGGAACACCGAGAACAGCTTCAACGTCTGCATTACGAGTTACCAGCTGGTGCTGGCTGATCAACACATTTTTCGCCGCAAACCTTGGGTGTACTTGGTGCTGGACGAGGCGCATCATATCAAGAACTTCCGATCTCAACGTTGGCAGACGCTGCTCGGGTTCAACTCGCAGCGAAGACTGTTGCTTACGGGGACGCCGTTGCAGAACAATCTCATGGATTTGTGGTCGTTGATGTATTTCCTCATGCCGCATGGAGCTACTGACCTGCCGGGTGGTGGCGCTTTTGCGAACATGAAGGATTTCCAAGACTGGTTCTCCAACCCGCTCGACAAAGCCATCGAAGGCGGCACTAGCATGAACGAGGAGACCCGCGCCATGGTTCAAAAGCTCCACGCCGTGCTTCGTCCCTATCTCTTGAGGCGACTCAAGAGCGAGGTGGAAAAGGAGCTGCCGAGCAAGTATGAGCACGTTATCACCTGTCGCCTCTCTAAACGCCAACGATTTCTGTACAACGACTTTATGTCGCGCGCCAAGACGCGAGAGAGCCTGGCCAGCGGCAACTATCTCAGCATCATCAACTGCTTGATGCAGCTCCGAAAGGTCTGTAACCACCCGGATCTGTTTGAGGTCCGGCCTATCGTGACGAGTTTCGCCATGTCACGGTCGGTAGTGGCGGATTACGAGATCAAAGATCTGCTCGTCCGAAGACAGCTCCTGCGAGAGGATGTCTGGGACAGCGTCGACCTCGACGTGACCAACTTCAGGATCACTGATGGAGAACAGCACCTCACGGCCATCGAATCGCGCGATCTTCGCAGGCTCAACGCCGCCAAGAAGCTGCCTTACTTTCGCGACACCGCACCGGACCCAATTGAGCTGGATACTTGGACCATCGACGGCTTTGTAAAGTCGCGCGAACAGCGACGCAGGGTTGCGGAGATGGAGAAGTGGAAGCATGTCGCGTATCTCAACCAGTACCGCTGCACCAAGCGGCCCATCTACGGCTCAGGTCTCATCCGAATGCTCCGAGAAGCTGGGGCTGGAGCACGGCTGGAGCCGTCCGAACAGCTTGAAGGCGATCGCAAGGGCTACCTGAACCGGTGCGATAACCTCCTCCGCATCGTCCAGTCGCGATCTACTCGACGGGAGAATATGCAGCCCCTCATCGACCGTTTCGCCTTTGTCACCCCGCGCGCCGTCGCCACCGATATGCCTCGCTGGGCTCTCCCCGGCTTCTCACCCTCGCAACACCCCTCGCTCACCACCCTTGAGTTCGACACGGTCCACCCTGTCGCCGTCAAACTCCACATCGCCTTCCCCGACGCCTCGCTCCTGCAATACGATTGCGGCAAGCTCCAGCAACTCGACATACTCATGCGCCGGCTCAAAGAAGGCGGCCACCGCATTCTCATCTTCACCCAGATGACGCGCGTGCTCGACATCCTCGAGTCGTTCCTCAACTATCACGGCTATCGCTACCTCCGCCTTGATGGTGCGACGAAGGTGGAGCAGAGACAGGCACTGACGGAGAAATTTAATCGCGATTTGCGCATCTCTGCGTTCATCCTGTCGACGCGGTCGGGCGGGCTGGGAATCAACCTGACTGGCGCGGACACGGTCTTGTTCTACGACCTCGACTGGAACGCTGCGATCGAAGCCCAGTGCATGGACCGAGCGCACCGCATCGGGCAAACCCGCGACGTCCACATCTACCGCTTCGTAACCGAACACACGATCGAGGAAAACATGCTGCGCAAAGCCAACCAGAAACGACTCCTCGACAACGTCGTCATCCAGGAAGGCGAGTTCAATACTGAAACCCTGGCAAAGCGCATTGACTGGAGGGATATGCTCGATGAAGGTGGGAAGCTTGGAGACGTAGAGGTGGGGCTAGGAGATGGGGAAGGGGAGGGTGTGGGTGGGAGGGAGGTGGAGAGAGCGTTTTTGGAGGCAGAAGATGAGGAGGATAGACAAGCGGCGTTGAAGGCGAGAGAAGAGATGTTTGTGGATGATGAGGAGTTTGGCGAGCCGCAACTGAAAGCCCAGCAGGAGAACAGTACAGTGCTGGACGAACAGGAGAGTCAGATCCCTCAGCCTGAACTTGAAGGTGAGGAGGATGAAGAGGTGGAAGGAGGAACGATCGACGATTATATGCTGGCGTTCGTTGAGAGGGAGTGGGACTTCTTTGCCTGATCGTCGCCCTCCTTGCTCTTTCATGACCATCTGTAACAGGTTTTTTCGATAGTATCGACACACACTTCGCTCATCCGTGCACCTTGCTCATTCGGCTCGAGCTTTCTTCATTGCGTGTTGAGTGAGGTTCTGTGTGTATTGTGGGGCAGTCTAAGCAGCAGTATCCATCTCCACCACACCCTTTCGCTCTCCCTCACCATCTTCGAGCTTCACTGACTTGGTCGGAATAGGGTCCTCTACCGTCTTGTCCGAAAACCGATCCGTATCTTGCTCATTCTCTACGCTATCCAGCGCTAGGTGCGGTGGGGACGCAAGATCCAGTGGCTCTGGCTCTTCGATTGCTCCCGCCTCTGTGCTCGCTGATCCTTGTTCCGATGCCAATTCAATGCTCCCTCTCGTACTCGAGTAGGAAGGAGGGTGCGGGGGGATGAGGACGGGTTTGTACTGGGGCGAAGAGAAGGTGGAGCGGCTGCGGGTGGAGGATAGCCCCATCACAGGGCGAGTGTGTGGGGATGAGGCGACGCTAGTGGTACGATGTGCTGCGGTTGAGATGCTGTGCCGGCTGCCGATGGGGCGGAGGACCTCGGGCGAGGTGGAGAAGTTGAGCAGCAGCGCGGCGGCAGATGCGTCGCTAGGGTGGGATCCATCGCGGTCTGACAAGCCAGGTGTCTTGGGCTTTGCCACCCCTGGTACGGTGGAGGTCTCGCGCACTTCAGACTCCTCCCCATACGCCGGGAAGGAGAGAGTTGTTGTCCTAGCTCGCGCGTTGCCACCCACCCCCACAGCCGCTGCAGCCGCCGTTGGGTAGTTGGCCGGGTTGAACGGCGCAAAGTTCGGCGAAGCCAAGCTGAGCTGTTTGAACAGAAAGCTGCTTGATTCTCTCCTCACCGGCTGCTGACCTGGCGGCAAAGGCAATGCGGAGGCGGGGAGCGAGGGGAAAGCTGGGTTCTGGGAGACCCTCGGCGCGCTGCCACCACCTTTGGACAGGCTGATGGCAGGGTCGGGGAGCATAATGGGCGATTCAGCGGAGAGGCTCATCATGGGCGAGGTGACGGTGGTGGCAGGTGAGATGGTGCTAGGGCTCTGCTGGATGAGGGAGGAAGCGGGCGAGACCTCGGCGCTCCCCCGGCTGGAGGAGGAGGAGCAGGCGGTGTCTGTGCCACGGTAGTGACTTGGGGCTATGAAGGTGTCGGGCTTGCTGGCCGAAGACGGATGGAAGGTGGTCGAGCTCATGTGCTTCTTGGAGCGACGTTCGAGTGGCTCGTCGTCGTCTTCTTCGTCGTCTTCCTCCTCATCATCGCCTTCGCCATCCCCTTCAGCATCGTCTTCAATCTGATCCTCTTCGTCTTCTTCCTCAACCTCCACTTCCCCACTCACTTTGCTCTGTGCTAGTTTCGCGCCCGGCTGCGCACCTTCTGATCCCAACACGCGAGCTCCTACCCCACACCCTGGCTCGTCTTCAATCTTTGCGTCTTGCCGATACGTTCCATCCTTGTTGCGCACACCGAAAGGATTGTCCGCCGTCGGAACGTGATCCGGCAACAACCCAGTCTCGAGCTTATGAATGTGCGCTTTGAGCTCAAAGATGTAGTTGATAGCATGGGTCAGCACCTCGAGCTTGTGCAGCCCGAGCTCTTCTTCCTTGTCGGCTCCAGCAGCTGCTTTTTTGGTATCAGGCTTCTTGCGGTTCCTCTTACGCTTTGGCTTTCCGGTCGCAGCGTCGATGTAGGTTTTGGGTGCCCCACCCGCGGCGATGCGAGCAGCTTCTTCTTCTTCTTCTTGCTTCTGCCTGCGACGGTCTTCGAGCTCTTTGGCGCATGCGGGGACGATGGAGCGGAGAGTGACGAGTCGATCGTTGATCTTTTCTCTTCGGCGCCGTTCAATCTGGCTGTGGGTTGCTCGGCGCTTCGAGTCTCGGATGGCTTTCTTTGGCGGGCTAGCTGTCTCGCTGGCGTCAGCGTCGAGGTGAGTTGCTTTGTGCGAACTAGATGTGGAGGGCTCGGAAAGGACGGTGTTGAAGAAGCCTTTGTCTGGACCGGGCGCGGGTGGTGAAGTGGCCTTCTCCACGAGCAAGTGTCGAAGTACAGAGCCGGCCGGACCGCGTGGGATGGACTCGACAAACATAAGCTTGCCTTTCATCTGCTTGAACGCAGGGGCAAAGTCGACGAGCCATTTGATGAGCTCTGTCTTCATGCGCTTTGATTCCTTGTCTCCGCCCTGCGCTGAACGCTCCCTACCTGGAGAGCTGAGAGCGACGAAGGCAATGGGCGCCGTGCCTGCAAGAGGCTTCTGGCCCGGAGAAGAAGTGATTGCGACTCCGGCTGACTGAGGCACCCCAATGACGGAGCAGTCGCGGACGAGGTTGTTGTCCGCAAGTCGGCTCTCGAGGAGAGACGCGATGAGAGCCTGACCCCTGTACTCGAAACGATCGCAGCTTGCAGCCATCGAGCTCGAAGAGGCTGAGGGGGAGCTAGCGCTGGCATAGCTCGAGTGGTTGTGAGACTGGTGAGGATGCTGATGATGGAAATCGTCTGTATAGCTCCTGTCGTAGTGGGCTGGCTCCGCATTGGGGACCAGGGCTGGGCGGTAAGTGGAATACAGCATGTCAATGAGGATGTTGTTCTCGAAGCGGATTGACGAGAACAGGAACGGTGTCGTCGGGTTTGCGTTGGCGAAGTGTCAGTCTTGTTTGGCTGGATTGGCGCCTTAGTCGATCGAAAACTGAGTCGTTCTCCCGAGCTCACTGTCGCTTCAGCAGCGCAGCAAAACCACAGAGAGGGGTGGTGGTGAGAGGCGGATGGTTCCGAAAGTAACTAGTAAACTTGCTTCGATGCTGCTGCGAGGAATGGGAAGATTCGAATACGACGTTATTGTGTTGGAAGTCAAGAAGGAGTAGGTCAGTCGGTCATGTGAGTAGATTCGGGATGGGACCGAAGTATCAAGAAGGGCATCACGTTGAGCGTCACACTAGCTTGCCGAGCCAGTGGAGGGCTGCTGGGCTTGATCCAAGGCAGTCACGCCTTCAGCCAACCCTGGTCAATCACAGGGCAGTGCAGAACAGACGAGCACATATGCGAGTGGAAGCGGCGCTTTGCAAGTGTCACAAGAGTCGCTATTCGCATCGTTCGACAGACACACTCTAGAGTTCCAACAGATACATGCATACGCAGAGAAGCACGCCTAGTTGACTGCACAGATGCATGCACATCTCCCGCCCTCCCTCTCGGCATAACTTCAATGTTCGCTCACAAGCTTGTTTGAAGGCTTCAAGATTTGGCACTGCCAAAAAAGCATGTCAACTCCAGGATTCCAGCCTTCTTCTGCAATCGAATTTCCCGCGGGTATGCCGTCCCGAACAAAGGGCACGACATCAGCTTCGAGCTTCGCGCATACAGGGCAGAACAATAGAGATGCCTAAGAGTACTGAGAGAATGTCTACTCCTGACTTGAGAGCAAGCAAGCGTCTCGTCTCGGTCAAGGTGGATGAACGACCCACGGGGTATGGACGGAGGAAATCAAGCGAGTGGAAGAGGTCGCATGATCGTGTCCACGTTCGCCATCGTGGATAGCTTTGCTAGCTGCAGCCACTCGGTTTGGACCCTTCTATGTTGCGAACGTGGACACCTCGCCCAAATACGCGTTTTGAGCTGCATTTGCACCCAATTTGTATTCCGCATTACAAACAAGGCCAACGCTTCGAAGCGCCCTTTCCTGCCTCTGTGTGTGGGGCGTCTTGATCAGGCAAAGATGCTCGAGTGACGCCCACTGTGTCCTTCTCTCGCCTTTTCCGACGACTGTTCAGCTTTGGGACACTCTCAGGCTCGAGCCAAGGTGGCTAATGCTCGCTCAGTTGTGAGTGGGCAGCAGGCGTGTGAGCTTTGAAACGGTGCAGTCAGTGATGGACTTTCGGCAATGCCAGACTGCTTGCGACAACAACATGTGGATGCAAGCAAGCAAGACCCACGCACGCAAGCACGCAAAGATACTGTGAGCAAGCGGCCTCTAGCTATGGTGCGCGATTGCTGGATGACGCCGACAGTTTCCTGCCGGAAGCATCAGCTTCAAAGGAGTTCTCTCGAGACAAATCGATCGTGTGACATTTGCTCGATCCCAAGCCTCCCCCGATTAGATGCAATGCCGCCCTGGGGACCGTACTTTAGCTTCTACCCTTGATCCAGAATTCGCACCAGGCTTGACCCTCAAGGCAAGCCATCGCAAAGCTCGTTGGTTTATCGCATCGCAAGCGTTCATGTACAAGCACGAATGCCTCTAACATTAGTCTCACAAAGACCCACGCCTTGCTTCAACACTGATCACGTCGCTGCCTTCATTCATCCGAATCGAGCTCGGCAACGCACGCTTTCAGTCAAGTACAGCATTCGATAGCATGCACGTCAAGCCTGTACTTCTGTACGGTCTCCGATGAGCGGGTATGGTGGTTCTAAGAATGTATTTCAGAAGGCGATGGCAGAAGATTGGGCCGAGTCACAGCACACTGACATTCAACTGTTCATATGGATGTCCGTCTGCTATACGCCACTAGCGAGAGCGAATCCGTTCATAATGAAATGGCTCGGCGCTGCTTATTGCTTCTTCTCCTCAGCGAGGTTAAGCTATCGTCGGAAAAATGAAACGCAGAAATAAGTCAGTATACGTGTCCAGAAGCCAGGATTGGAAGATCGAGCAGCATGCACAGCATGCCATAGGGAAAGTCCATCGTTGTCGGCAAGAGGCCCACCCCGAACACGAGATGGGAGGCAGCGCATATATGCTGATGAACGCCGGTGCGGAGATAGTCTATGTTCCAGATTCCGTCTGATCCGTGCGCTACCTGGATATGGTCGACATGCTTTCCCTCCCATCGTGATACGTTCCGAGTAGCATGTGCTGCTCACAGCTTCGAACCTTCTATGTCCATGTCGCGATAGACCGAGCTCAAAGCCAGGTCGATGCGAAAGGCCTGCTGTGTGTTGATCCTAAGGCATACTTACGTTCTCGCTGGGCTTGCCATCCTTCCACTCCTGGTATCGGAGGGCCATGTAGCCTCGTCGCTCAGCAGCGGCGCGCTCCTCTTCCTTGAGGGCCTGGCGGGTGGCACGCGCACAGATGGCGGTGTACTTGTTGAAGCTGTGATGTGCAAAGTATCCAGATACGAGATGCAGGTCCATTGTATTGTGTCGAATGACAAAAGCGGCGTCAAATTTGCAGCATGAGCGTCGGACCAACCACAATGATAGAAGCAACAAGAGATGATATTGTCAGTAAGCTAGCGTTCCTGCCCTTTTTTCCGTCACAGCAACAAGTTTAGCGAGTTGCGCGTCCCGAGAGCTGATTGTTGGGATCGGAGTAGAGTGAGACGTACGTGAAGTGAGCTCTCCAGGAAGCGGCCGACATTTTGAATAGATTGGTGACGCTCGAAGGGGTGATGTGGGTGATCAAGAGGAAAGGTGGAGTTCGAGATCAACAAACTGCATCCGGAGTCAAGATGTCGACGAGCGCAACTCAAGTCTCTTTCTTCGCGCTCGCTTGCTCGCCCCCTCGTCGAATCTGCTGCTGCTGCACTTCTCGGAAGCGATCGTTGCTTGAAATTGCAAAGCGCGGACCGCTTCGGATTCCAGCAATTTCCGCACGAGAATTTCCAACATGCGTTCTGGCAAGTATAAAGATGTGACCTTGACAGTCTAACATCAACTGAAACTTTCACATGTTCATGCACTTCTCATGCCTGTCGCACTCGATCTGATAACGGAGAGCGGTGCGTATATTGGCCGAACTGCATGACGAGACCCGAAGAGATGTAGATGAGACACTACAGCTACGACGACTAGCGAATCGAACGAGGACGCTTAGCGTAGGCAAGAAGGAGCCAACCGGCAATCATGGAGAGACCGCCGATGGGAGTGATAGGACCGAGCAGCTTTCGGATCGGGTTCTCGGGCTTGGTGAGGCAAAGTCCGTAGATGGAGCCGCTGAAGAAGGTAATGCCGGTAGCAAAAGCGTAGCTGGCTGCCACGACAGGGCCAGTCTGGGGCAGGCCGAGCGTGTAGAGGAGCGCCAAGCTGTGCAAAAGTTGGTATTGTGTGGCCGTGTTCCAAGCGCCCATCTCTATTTCGCAGTTCAAGATAGGGTGGCATAGACAATCATTAACGTTGATCTGATAGTCAGCGACCGATGCAGAACTAAAATAAAGAACGTGGACGGCACTTACGATGAGCGTTGAGCTTGCTCTTCATGGCGTGAGCACCGATGGCACCGAGGCCGGTACCCATTGCCCCAGTCAGGCCAGCAAAAACGCCGAGAAAGCTGTAGACCATGTTGAGAGTGTGAATGTATCCGCTGCGTGGGCACAAAGTTGTTGAAGGCTACGGTAGTGTCCAAGAAAGCTGATCTAGGAGCGAGACGGATGAAAGCAATGCTTGCAGATTCAGCAAAGCGCAAAAAAGTGGGAACGTCGTCTTCCTGCATGAAGCCGGCCCACGAGCAGCTCGTGGAGAAATCACGCCCAAGAGACGCTTGGGCCGCGCACGATCCGCGGGAGCCCTCCTCGAGTATGAGTGCGGAGCATGAAGGCCTCCATCGACGAATTAGAAGCGATTGTATCGGGAGGATCGGGAACTCAGGGGAAGAACGTGGAAGCGACCGCGTGCATTTGCGTGCGTGCGTGCGTGCGTGCGCGTCGCAGCCTGCTGACGCTCTTTTGCTAGTTGGCTTGGTGTCTTGGAGGTTGTCGTCATTCCTTCACTTCGCAAGGAGAAACACACACGCGAGCACGACACACTCTGCTAGAGAGTTCAAAAATATAGACAAACTCAATTTTTAAAAGGCAAATCGAACCTCAGATGCCAATCGGGCGGGTCCATTGCGTGTGTTTTCGCAAGAAAAGAGAGGCGAAACAGCGTGTTGGCAGTTGGGTGTGCGCTTTGGGTCAGATCAGGATATGCGGATCGGCCGACTTGATCTCGAAAGCAAAGCTGAATGTGAATCAGATTTTGTGATCTTCTTGTTTTGCTTTTGCTTCAATACCTTGTCGACTTGACCTCACTTTGTTCTTCCCCAAGCACCTTCAACGCTTGCTGTGCTTCACCCTGGGTCGTCGCACGGCCTGCAAGTTCGGGTGCAAGTCTGTCAATCGCATTGCTCCCACGTCGGAACAGCCGTCATCTTCCCACCAACGGATCCACTGCTGATCTGCCGACGACAAAGCAGCAAAAGAATTCATTTGAGTTGCGTTGCAGTTCATGCATCACCATTATCCGCCTTTGCTGTAAACGTACGCCCGGCCTTACGTCTCATTCGCCCAATATGGACTTTCCAGCACAGTATCCCGACTCGCCTGCCAAACCGTTGGCCGGTCCAGCCCGCGCTCGAGTTCTGGCTCGTCAGAATCGTACTTCATCTACTAAACCATACGCCAGACCGTCCTCGGGGCTCACTCGTTCTGTTTCGAGTGCTTCTCTCCAGACCGACGCTGCCGATTCTCCCAAACCCCAACAACCGTCGACTCCTGCAGCAAAGACACTGGCGCCACCCTCGAACAACATTTCGCACTCTGCCTTTTCTCCTCTGCGCGTAGCTGCTTCCCCCATCGCTCTGCTCGGCAGCGTCCGTAAAATGGTCACAAAACCATTGTCGTGGCTCACCAGTGCCGCAGCAGCCGTCGAGCCCGAGCTCGGCATACCCACATCATCCAGCACCAACTCGCTTTCCTCGGTTGCTCGCAAACGTGCCGCTGCTCAAGCTTCTCTCAAATCCACTCTGGACGAAACAAGCTACGAGAGAGATGCCCCAACCCGTGCAGCCAGAGCAGTCGGCGAGCGTCTCGCCGCCGGGCTGCGCTCTCGCTCCACACTTCACGATGACGAGGAAAGTCAGCTTCGTCCACCAACCTCCACCCTTTCTTCCTCAGTGTCCATGTCCCGTCTAGCTCCCGGTCCTGCGCCTGCTCGTACCACGCGTAAGCAATCTCCGTTCGACCAGCCTAGTCCGCTTGCTGGGTCGTCCTCATTGACCAAATCAGCAGCCAACACAGATCGCGCTTTGAGCGACAAAGCTATGACTTGGAACACTCGCTCCTCCAAACGCATGCTGGACATTGGCTCTCGCGTTGTTGACCCCAACGACTCGCTCGAGGTTTTGAGTGATGCCGAGCCCGCTTCATCACCTCAACCGCAGCCATACCACTCTAGAAGTCACCAGACACTCCGAAGCCCTCGCTCTCAGCTGCTTGGCCACCGCGGCTCCTCCCTCCGTCCCGACGATGCCATGTCAGAGTCCGGTTCTACATCATTAAGCCATTCTGCCTCCTTCAGCGCTTTCGGCTACGGCAACGAGGTCCGCTACTCTGACAGCGCCTTTGGTCTGCCACCCTCCAGCTCGCCCTTCCAGCTTTCCGCCCGCAACGCAGCCAACCGCCGAAATCGTGCTCCTTTCGGCTCTGGTCTCTTCGTGGATGCCGGAACACCAGGGCGCACTCCACGGGCTGGCAGTGTCAGTCTTCGAACCGCTTCGCCAGCTCCTTCTGCTGGATACTCTCCAGCACGGGCTCGCGAAGGAACACCACAGCGACGTAACTGGAACGGAATCAACCTTGCTGCTCCCTCTGCTCCGTCCGTAGGCGACGAGATGATGCGCGAATATCTTGCATCTCGCACACTTCCCGGCATAAACCCTACTGTACGACGCAGTTTGGGCCTTCCAATAGAAGATCCCATGGCCATCTCTTCTTCCGTCGCCGGCGGCAGTGTTATGGACGAAACAGAGTCGCTTACTCCAAGCCGTCTAGGCAAGCGCGATATGGATATGAGCGTCGATGGTGACTCTGAAAGACTCGGCACTGTTGGCACGCCTTCGAAACGCAGGATGGTCTGGCACCCAGAGCTCGGTTTCGTCAGCCACGAGGAGCTCAAAGCACGTGAACCCAAGTTGCCCTCGCCCAAGAATGAGGCTGAGCGCCTCCTCAACGTCCTCGAGACGTTGCGTAAGCCGACCAACACTTCTCGCGGAGTCGGGTTCACTAAGGGCCTGCCGACCTCGATCAACGTCCCCGCCCCCATTTCCGACCTTCCTGCTTCTGCCTCCAGGAGTGCCAAATCGCAGGAAAGCAAGCCTGCTATTGGCGTTGCTCCTTACACGAGATATCTGCGCAAGGCAAAGGCCGTTCAGGCTGCTGATGAGCAGGGAGGCATGCGGGCCAGGCTGAAGAAGCCTCAGCCCGCTGCATCGTCGCGAGCTAACAGGATGGAAACGGATGACGCGGCCACGGAGGAATCAGCTACATCGGACAACGAAGGTATCCAGGATGAAGAAGAAGAGGAGGAATCGGAAGAGGAGGCTGCCCCTCCCCAGCCCAAACCCGTACGTCGATCAAGGAGGCTGCAACATCAAGCGCCCGCAACTGAAGAAGTGACCCAGACCCCCGTCAAGCAGGCCGAAAAAGCCCCTCGCACCACTCAACTCAAATCGGCTTTGAAAGCGACGCCACTGCGACCCTCTGCGCCGTCCCATGCCACACCTGCTAAACCAGCCGAGACGCCAAAGCCCGCTTCGCACCGCATCCCACTCTCCTCTGCCAGCAAGCCGCCATCCAGCGCCATCAAAAAGGACAAGTTTGCCGTCAAGACCTCCACTTCGGACCCCGCCGCACCCCGAGAGAGGAGCGCTCTCCGCCAGGGTGCTGCAAAGACATCTCGAACCCATCAGAGCTCTGGCAAGTTCAGCGCATGGGACGAAGATGAGGAGGAAGAGGACCTGCCGGATGCCAGTGACCTTGCCAAAATAAAGCTGCCCACCAACATGTTCCCTTCTGGCTTTTCCTTCGGTAGCAGTTCTGCAGCTGCTTCGGCAAGCAAGTCTGAAGCTGCATCCAGTGCGGAGACTAAGGATGCTACGGCGGAAGGGGCGGCTTCGAGCTCGTCGGCCTCGGGTGACTCTTTGCTCGGTCGATTGGGCGGCTTTGACTCCTCCGCTGCTCCTGAGAAGACCGAAGCACCAAAGGCTTCCACCGCAGCTCCCTCGGTCTCCTTTTCCGCACCTTCTAAGGAAGTCCCCTCGACAATGCCCAAGTTCAGCTTCGGTGCCAGCGCTGCCGCCCCCACCACTGCCGCGAAGGAAGACAGCACTGCCAAGAAGTCCACCGCTGCCCCAGCCTCAGACTTCTTCAGCAAGCCTGCCGAGCCTGCTGGGTCCAAATCGCTCACCGAGGGCAAGAAGGACGGTCCTGTGCCCAACTTCTTTGGCAGCACCATGAAGAAGTTCGAGACCAAGTCGGCTGACACCCCCGAGGCCCCCGCCGCCTCTGCTGGAGGGTTCACCTTCGGGGCACCTTCGGCAAGCAGCGGAGCTGCTTCGAGCGAGACAGCAGCTGCGAGCAAGCCTGCGTTCAGTTTCGGCGCCGCCGCCAAGCCAGCTACCGATCTCGCCTCTTCACCTGCACCTGCTAGCAGCAGTCCCTTTGACTCCTTTGGCGTGAAGCCTTCGACTGAAAGCGCGGAGAAGAAGCAGGATGCAGCTGCACCAGCATCGACGAGCAAGCCGTCCTTCTTTGGCTCTGCTTCGACGTCGTCCGGTGCAAGCGGGTTCAGCTTTGGCACGCCTTCTTCTGCTGCAGGCTCAAAGCGTGGGGCGGACGAGGAGGATGAGCCAGCAGCGAAGAAGAGCATGCCCAGCTTCTCGTTCAGCTCTTCCGCCACTGCTCCCAAGCCAGCAGAGCAGACCAGCAGCTTCAGCTTTGGCGCTTCTCCCTCGATGACAGCTGAAAAGAAGGACGAATCAGCGGCGACTAAGCCTAGCGTGCCCAACTTCTTCGGCGCTAATGGCGACAACGCTTCCAGCAAGCCCACCGCCCCTGCTGCTCCTGCGGCGGGTGGCTTCTCATTTGGTAAGCCTGCATCCGACAACAGCGCCGGCAGCGGTGGTTTTGGTGCTCCAAAGCCTTCGGAGGCCCCTGCGTCGACTGGTTTCACCTTCGGCGTGGCCAAGCCTGCAGATGCACCCAAGCCCGCATCCACCACTGGCGGATTCATCTTCGGCAACAGCCCTGGACCCGAGTCGAAACCTGCAGCAACATTCTCATTCGGCGCACCGAAGACGGACACCGCTTCCCCGTCCACATCTGCTCCGGGATCGGGAGCAACTACGCCCAACGGGACAGTTGTGTTCGGTGCTTCAGCACCCGCACCCGCTGCGGAGGCTAAGCCGGCATCCAGCAGTGGAGGGTTCTCATTCACGCCTCCCAACAGCGCTGGGTTTGGTAGCACCACCACTAGCAGCAGCGGCGGTGGTGGATTTGGAGGGTTTGGCAAGCCTCCCGCTACCACTGCTGTTTCAAACAATGGAGGGGGTGAGATGATGGACGATTCGCCGCAGAAGACCGCTCCTGCCCCTGCTGGGGATTCGACGCCGAGCTTCACGTTCGGATCCGCGACACCTTCTGCAGCATCTAAGCCAGCGGCGTCGTCGTTCACGTTCGGCACCCCTACTTCTTCCGCCACTCCTGCTGCTGGCGCTGCTGCTTCGCCGTCGACCTTCACCTTTGGCGCACCTGCATCTTCCTCCACCACTAACAATGCTGCCAGCACCGGAGGTGTTTTCCGCTTTGGCTCCCCAGCTCCGCCTGCCGCTGCTGCGCCGAGTTCAGGCTTCACCTTTGGCGCGAGCAGCGGTGGTGGCGGCAGCACAACACCGGGGGTGGGCTCCACCCCAGCATCGCCGTTCCTTGCTCCCGCTGGTGCACCTACAACGCCGGGCGGTTCGCAGTTCCAGTTCGGCTCCACCCCTGCAGCTCCTTCCGGGGCACCGTTCCAGTTTGGCGCTACCGCTCCCGCCGCTGCTGCACCGTCTGCTGGCTTTGGGTTCGGCTTGTCCACCCCCTCTGCTGCTCCTCCAGCTACTTTCGGCGGGTTTGGCGCACCAGCAGCGCCCACAGCCCCAGTCGCTGGAGCGGGAGGATTTACGTTCGGCACCCCTTCGTCGGGAATGCCCCAAATGCCACAACCTCCAGCAGGAGGCGGACTGTTCAGCATGGGTGCCGCACCGAGCAGCAACCCCAACTCTCCGGCTGCTGGGCCCGGCGGCAGGCAGATTAAGCCTTTGCGCCAGCGAAGGCGCTAGACCCCCCCAACCGCATTATTGTATCGCACAGTATAGGCCTAGCATCAGTCGGAAAATTGAATCCTTGCATCCTCAATACAGTCTCACGCACACGCAGGGCGTGGGGAACGAGTCGAATGTGGTCCAAATCAGAGTCGTGAATGAAGTGCGTCGTGGACAGGAGGGAGATGGTCAACGTACCGCACCACACTCCCTCGATGTATTACTGTTCGGTGATGTCTCACATTCAGACCTGATCTCGCATCCTAACTTCACCGCACAAACGGCGGGATGAACTTAAGTCGTGAACAGAGCGTTCAGATCGAGCAACCATTTCAAAGAACACACCCCTACAAATCCATACCCCCTCTCCCCAGAACACCACCCTCCTCCTCAACATACCTGTAACTCATACCACGCACAAACAGAGATCCGATCAACGTCGTGACTAAACCACACTGTGAATTGTGAAAAGAGGTGGCAGGGTATGCTGAAGCCGAAGCGAGAAGATGCGGTAACAAACTTGATGACTAGCGAACGAAAATAGTCGAGGTGGACGAAGGAGCAGAGTTTCCAGTTGAGCGTTTCTTCGTGTCTCTCTCCCCAGTGTGGCTTGTGCGGTCCTTGGAGCGGGATGAACCGAGGAAGACATACTCCGACCCTGGCGACGATGACGATATCGGGACAGTGTACGGCTGGGGCTGGGGGGTCTGTGTATCTTGATCATCTGAAACAGCGTCTGTCGCTGCTGCGGCGGAAGCTCGACGGTTGGCCAGAAAGCTCGTAAGACCAGCGCCGATTGCAAGAAGCAAGGTGAACAAGATCGACGGCAGCAACGTCGACAGCGGTGGTCGCGGTGGGAGAGTGGACGTTGTATTCGCCCTAGCTTTGCCTTTTCTTTCCTGCTCGCGGTTGTGCTCAAACATCTTGGAGATGGTAGGCGGGGTGATGCGGTGTGCGACGATGCTGGCGCCGGACCAGACCATTCGAGCGGGCCACAGGAATGCGTGGCCTGCAGCGAGCACCGAACCTCGCGATCCGATTTCTGCGCCATCTTTCGACGCTTTCCCAGCCGACGGCGTCGTGCCACGTGCAGATCGAGAGTCCGACGGAGCATCATTCGCAGCTCCACCTGCCTCTCCGGCGTTAGGCCTGCTGTTACCCCGCGTCGGCGCATCACCTGGTCCAAGCATGCGGATACCCCAATCCAAGGTCCTCTCAAACCTGTGTCGAGTCCTGCCAGCGACCTCACCGACCTTATGTGTGCGCTTGCTAACGTCGTCCCACGCGGTGAGCATGTAGCTCGCGCACAAGAAGCAAGCGAGCGAGATAACGGTAACGCTCGAGATGCTCAGAAACAGAGTCATGTGGAAGACGGGTCGTAAGGGAGCTGATAGCTGGCGGGTCAAAGTGATGGCGAGATTGCCTGCCGAAGCCAGCTGCTTGTGTGCGACATTAAGGCTTTCGAGCAGCGCTGCATCCGGGGTCGAGCTTGAACGTCGGTGACCTGAGCTTGACGCTTGCGCAGCTGCTGCGCCAAACTGGAACGGTGATTCGCCGCGAATGGAGCCTCGACGACTACTGGGAAGAGAGAAGCTGGTGGCCCTGCGGTCGCTGACTCGAACTCCCTGCCGTGAGCGCCTGGTGCTGTTGGATCGAGGAGGCAGCGTGTCGAATGGGCTGGTGTACTCACGTCCCGAAAGACTGCCAAAGTAGAAGGCTGATTGGCTGGACGTCATCGGTTCAGTATAATCTTGGACGCTGGCCCGCTTTGGAGTTTGTGTAGCCTGCTCAAAGCTGACATGACGATCGCGGCGATCAGGACTGGTACGGCCGTCTGCATCCTCGGACTCAAGAGGGCAAGGTGGCTGATCTGGTCGATCGAAGTGGGATCGAAGGATAGCAGGAGGAGAAGGGGCTTTGGAAGAGGTTCGCACAGTGGTCCTTGTGGTGCTTGTCTTTCGGATGCGCTGCCTGGTGGTGGTGGTGACGCTTGTGGTATCTGCAGCTTCATCAGAGCTGAGTTCTGGGGTATCAGGAAGAGAACTGTGAACGAACTTGGCCCTGTTGCGGTCGGCAGCAATGCTCGCCCAGTTGCTGGTGTCGTTGGAAGCGGTGAGATGGTTCAGGTGGATTGCCGACCGCGAGTTGGGCAGACGGTACGAAGATGTAGACTGCGATGAAGCAAAGAAGGATGAAGACATGCCGTCCTCGCTCATGACGCGCATTCTTCGACCACCTGTGCTGCGGGAGCCAGTGCGACTAGAATCGAAAGCATTTGGCAGCCGCGGCGATGTTGATGTCGTGGTGGACCACATCGATGAAGCCAACTCGGGGCTGTTACCGGTGGTGCGTACTTCCGGTTGTCTTGAGGAACCGTACTCAGCAGCATGAGGAAGACCGGAGGGAAAAGCGAATCGCGAGCTGCTTTGGCTCTGCGGACTGTGCTGACCTGTCGAAGTTCCCCCGAACTCGTCACTCGAGACGTCGACGCTAGACCCTGACTGACTGAGATGGGGGCCAAAGTCAAGTTCAGAAGCGTCAGGCGAGCGGTAGTTTGATTTCAACGCTGAGCGGGGTAAAGTGGCAGGATTCCCATGAAAAGATGACCTGCGGCTGGATGCGGCGGTAGAAGGCTCAGATTGAGCTGGTTGGTTCTTTTCGGCAGTCAAACCTGACAGTCTCTTCCAGGCGCTGCGCTCAGATGGGGTGGCGTTGGCAAGAGCAGGGTTGTTGCGTCGACGAGAAGCGCTCGAGCGCTGCGCTTTTCGAAGTCGTTCTGCTAGCTGACCGGGGGGAAGCACATGCTCCCACCACTCTAGAGAGTGAGGATCGCGAGAAGAGGATGGCTCCGAGCCAGACATATTGGTGTTGGTGCTGGTGGACGCGGAGCTTGTGCGTCGACTGAGATCGACAGAGGTGGCATGGGGACTCCTCCACGCGCTGGAGGGTGCTTCGGGCGAGAGCCATGGCGTGGATGAGCCTGAGCTGCTGCCTGAATGTGGTCGCATGGTTGTCGAGATGGCGGCCATGTTGACAACGACGAGCAGGTAGAGGTGAAGCTGTTCACCTACGAGTATCAATCGAGGGATGCAAGGGTTCTCGTCGACTCAGCCTCGCAACCTGCCAGGGCGCCAGCCTACCCGAGCGCAGCACACCGGTAATTCCTGTATCTGGAGGCGCACCCCAGGGCCAAGGGTCAGCTTCAGTCGAACTGTGGTCGACAAGTCGGAAGAGCCGGCAGTTGAGTCGGCAAGCTTCCGAAGATAAGCCGGTTCGCTGTGAATGAGTGCTCTCGTTGGAATTGGCAAACCGCGTCGACGCTGGAGTAAGCCTGCAGCTGTTGTGATGTTGCTCAAGGGTTGAAGATGGGTAAATGTCGAAGGTTTGCTGATAGCATCAAGTGGACAGGCGCTGATGGTGGCGAGCAAGGTTTTGACACATCAACGCTGCTGGTGAGCAAAACGAGCAAGCCGGTGACTGTACGCCGGAGCGTTCCGAAAGAAGGTCGGCTTAGCCGTGAAGTATGCGGTTGAGCTTAGGTAGGGCGGAGCTTGGACCAAATGAAGTCGGTAAACGAGCACTTTTTTCTTTCCCCCCGACAAAGAGAAAACAGCAAAGAGTGTGCTGGGATGGGATGGACTGCTAGTCAAGCGTCGAATGGAGCCCGTTGAACTGGGCGAGGATTGACAATGCAGCTAAATGGGTTCCAGCTTAATGAAGTGGGTTGGTTGTTCGGAGCAGAGCGGAAGATGCAAGACCAAAACGGTGGAACCCCTTTGTGTTGGCTGAGCAAAAGGTGACGTTGACAGGAGCAGGCGTAGTCGTGCAACGTCGGAAGGATTGCGTGTGCTGAGTCTAGGCGGAGGAGGCACCGATGTAAGGAAGATCAACGAGTGAGAACTGTGAAACGAGGTACGTTGGGTGATTACGGGCGCTGGTGGCGACCTCCCATTGTGACGGACGAATTGCTTGCTAGCGAATGTACTGTAGTAATGTCAGGCTGGGAGCGAGCTGGTGGGTCGAGCGGCTTGTTTGATTGAAACAGAGCAGTGGCGAGGCAAGGTGAGCTGGACGGACAGCAAGTCGAGTCGGGATAAGGTAGGAATGCGCCGAGCCGGGATCACGCTTGTGATTCACGATTGAGGGCGCGAAAGGTCCCGGTGTTGGTCGTCTGTTCACTTTCAACGTGATAAGCACTCGAGCCTCTCTCTCTCCCTCTCTCCCTCTCTCTCTCTCTCCCTCTCTCTCTCTGTGTGTGTGACAATCGCACTGATAGTCGCTCTGAAATGGGATGCTACGAGCCGTTCTGTTGCACCTCGCAGACCCTGTGAGCTAGTCGCGCTGCCCCGCAAACAAGACGCATCACGGACCGCCTTCAAAGCAGAGTAAGCTGCGGGGTGGATGTGATGGTGTGCTTGGCCGATACGATGCCATGCTACCGACAAAGGCGACTGTTGAGCGCGCATGCACACACCCTCGCAAGCTGGCTCAAGTGAACTCGCTTGGTAGCGATGCAAATTCGCATTCGCAGCAACTCTTACAGGAACAAAGCGTCGAGGCCTGAGGACCCTGTTGACAAAGTCGTCGGAAAGAACTGTGGAAGAAGCGAAGCCGTGTTGAAACGCAACAATGCAACCGTTGGGTGCTGCTGGGGTGCAGGACCAAGCGAAGCGGTCAGAGACAGAGCCATGCATTGCAGCTGCACTTGCCGCTCTCCTGCAGGAAGGGTTCGGGACGTCAAAGTTTCATAGACAAAATTGACGGGTGTGCGCATGCGCCTTTCTTTCGACACTGACGGCATTCCCCGTGGGAAGATTCTCTAACGTTTTCTCGAGGCCCTGCCACGGTCCGCCACAACCCGTTGTGCCGTTGTGCATAGGTACTGTATGCAAAAACAAACCGAAAATCACTTGTAAGCTAGTTATCACAAGCAAAACGTGCAAAGCGCCGCTGCATGTCTAGCGTGTGTGGGAAAATTGCCCGAATTTGCCAAGTCAACAGGCACACCTCTCCCACTCTCACACACGCAAAAATCCGAGTTGACACGAACAACTGATCAAAGCTTCTGGTAGCAGACCCCTAACTGCAACTTTGCTAGCCATCTTTCGGCTCTTCTTGCCTGTATCCATCAGAGTCATCGACCACCGCTTTCTCGTCTTCGTCTGCCGGGTACCAAGCCCAAGCTCGAAGGTCGCCAGTGCACCTGATCTGGCTTCAAGTCCTGTTGGAACAACAGATAAGCGCTGGTGGCGAGAAATGATGTAACGCGCGCCTCGTCAGCACAGCATAGAGAAAAGGTTGCGAGCTCGCTGAGAGATAAGACTTGGAAAATGGGCTCATGTCACAATCTTCGAGCTCAAGACGTCAGACTCTAAGAGCATCATAGCGGACAATCCGACTCTAGGCGGTTTGTGCCGCTCACAGCGTGTAAGCTTTAAGCCATCACGCCGAACGCCGAACGGATGAAAAATCCTCCGAGACCAAAGGTATATTGTTAAGAGAAGCACGAATGTTGTCCAAGCTGCCGGCTGCCTGTGATACCGGTAGGTATCAACAAGGTTGCTCGCGACATAATGCTAAGCACAAAACTCGACGCTTTTGCTTCTTGCTCGAGCTCCCCGGCAATACGCAACCATGTTTAGCAAGCTTGCGTGTCCGAAATGCCAGAGAACCTTGTCTACTCTCGAGCTTTGTCGACGACAACGAGCCCCCATATGACGACACAAAGGTCTGTAGAGTGTAAACTTTTCTTGCCTTTTTTTCTCTCTCTCTTTGTCTTCGTTTTATTCTCATCTGTCACGTTGCGGCGTTGCTGTAGCACGTCAGCGGAGTATACTGTACTGTAGTTCCGATGTCGCTTGTGAAAGGTATGTCGTGCAGCAATGTGCCTTTTGACGCTCTAAGATTCTGGAGCAGTGTCCGAAAGTCTAAATTTTGATTGGTTTCCACGATTCCATTCGAACCCTGCCTGTTCCGCTGTTCCTTTGAGGTTTCCTGTCTTGGCTCAGCTTTGGTGGCACTCCGAAACCGTCCGCGTCTCCATCGCAGCATGAATGGAGGAAGTGTAGGCCTCATCAATACCGTCTGCATCAATGGCACAGTACAGCGTATGCCACAAACAATCGCGCGGACA
Organism: Ustilago lituana; assembly: GCA_928869825.1. Classification (NCBI taxonomy): domain Eukaryota; kingdom Fungi; phylum Basidiomycota; class Ustilaginomycetes; order Ustilaginales; family Ustilaginaceae; genus Ustilago; species Ustilago lituana. The sequence goes on from CAKMYA010000040.1 coordinate 123,612, forward strand.
ACCCTTCCTTCCGAGCTGCTACCCTGACGTTTGAGCAACGCTCTCACCCAATACTTCTCTGGTCAAAACGAACCGCCTGTCAATGTGTCCGGGCGACCAGAGCAGAGGAAGAAGGCGAATAGCTGCGATAACGCGAGACTTCGGGAAAGCCCAACGTGGTGTCTCAGTTGCTCGGTGCTCAACGTTTTCCTCCACAATTCTCTCAATGACGACGGCCACAGGTGACTTGTATAGCTCGTGTTGGATCCCCCATCTCGCGGTCGAAAGCTGCAACACCGTGCTGTCATAGACAATTTCTTCGTGGGCGAGAGCGGGAGAACCTCGGCGAGTGGTTAGTTGCCTTTGAAGGTGCTGGTCGGAGCTCCGCACCTCAGATCGTGCAGTCCAAGATGGTGTGGGGAGAAACTACTCCAACCCATACTTCAGGACAATTTGATCCCAAACACCACGTACACTGAGTGCTGAATCTCTTTTCGAGCGCGCGATCTCTCATCCCCCACTGCAAAGCCAATGCTGCTTGGCGTGGCATCCTCTCGCCGTAATCGATCTCGACCAACGACAGAAGCCAGATGCTAGGGTCCGCCCTGTTGAATCTCAAACACGTCTTGCATGAATAGCCACCGAACGCAAGCGAGGCGAGCGGGGGGAGGTTCAGTGTTGTTGTTATACAGTATTACCGCTTCAATCCATCTCCCATCTCCTTATCTCACGCTTGTTCCCGCGCTTGCAACTGCTCTGCTATGCTCTCGATCGTGGCGAAATGGCGCTGGAGGCGAAGGGCAATTGCTACAACGCCGATCTTCAGGGAAAGCGATTGTAGCGACGGTCGCCTTGCAAGCCACATATCTGGCACGTTGCATGAGCGCTGCGATTGCGGTTTGCGATCTCTAGGCCTATCTATGTGATATCACCGCGAGGCTGGGTCGATCTCGGTGTCTCTCTCCTTTTCCTCTCGCGCCTTTGCAGCCCGTGAGATCTTCTTGACACCGGTGATTTACTGTATCAATATTTTTGGTGACGTGCAAAAGAGGAGAGATTATCGATCTGACATGTTGGGAGAAATTCGCACCGCGGTCTGGTTTCCGACCGTCAGAGGCAGTGTGTGGCTTGAGAGCGGGACTCTTGCTGTCGCTATGTCGACTCCTGTCATCCCAACGCATTCGGCACACTTGTATCCGACACAGCCAAGGGTAGATGGAAGAAACATGAGTGAAATGAATGTCTTTGCTTGAACAAGCGGGAACAAAACGAGCGTATGGGGTTGGGATAACAAAGCGGAGAAACATGAACAGGGTGCGAGGGGAGGACATGAAAGTCTGAACGGAGAAGGTAGGCATCTACGCCAGGGCTTTGAAATGATGAAAGCGAAAGGAAGTGACCTAGCAGGAGTCCTCTCCAGTCGCTAGGTGACGATGAAAAGTAAAAGAAAGGGTCGAGTTGAAGTATCACCACCGACTACTACCCAATGGTGGTTCACGACGATCACATCTCCAAATTGTAATCGTACCTATAGCACATTCTCCCATTCCAGTTGCCGCTCTCGTGATCCAACAGTTCCGCCACCGTGACATTTCCCGCCAAGGGACTGAAGTTGATCTTATCTATCGTCTGTGCCACCCACGGCGGGTGCTTGCCATTCTTCTGCTGCCGCTTTGGCCCGTGAAAGGCCCACTTGTTCTGCGGGCTCTTCTTCTGCCATGCGTCGAACGCATTATCCACAAACCCATGGTGGCCGTGAAACACGTGGTCATTCACGGAGGAGCTCAGCCATGCCAGGTTTCCTCCGATACTCGTATGCATCGAGAGGTGGGTCGAGATTTCCAAGGCCGAGGAGAAGTCGAAGAACTTGCCATTGTCGTGAGTGGCGCCGAGGCCTTTGATAAAGGCGGCGGAAATGAAGGTGGTGCAGTTGGCGCCGAAGTGAGGGTTTGGTGCGTTAACGTCCAAGTTGTTAAATTGGCGGCACAACCGGTGGCGGAAGGGGGCGTTATAGTAGTGGTCTGCAAACGCCCCATCGGTGACAGCCAGCCCAGTCCCCCACGGGCAATCTTTGGAATCACCTTGACCGTTTGTACCCAGCCCATACTCCGGATCTCCATCGAAAATCGCATTCGTGCTGGGGTCTTGAGCGGTCTTGGTCCAATCCACCCAAGGCAGTCCCAAAGGGAAGCCGCACTGGTTGAGGTCGCGCTCGACAATAGCGGTAAAACCGCGGTGGAAGGGCAAGAAGTAAGCGGTAAAATGGACGTACCTGATCATCCGGATGTGCAGCAGCGTCCAATCGTCCACTGCGTTCCACCCGGGCCCGGAGCGGAAGCGCGATGGCTTTGCGCGGACACACTTGATCGCGTCCGCGTATGCCTTTTTCTCGTCGCGCGTGAGAGTGGAATACTCTTTGCGGATGAGAGGCTTGGTGCAGCCGGGATTGGTACCAGAGCTAGCGGTGTCGGTGTCGGTGTTGGATTGGGTGGTCGGCTGGTCGGGGGAAGCGAGGTTGATTTGGCCGGCGGCAGTCATTTGGCTCTGAGAAGTGCCGGGAGAAGTGAGGGTCTTGCCGGATGGATCAGCGGCTGCGGCGGGGGCGTTCGGGGGGTTGGTTTGGCTGGAGTTGCCGATACCGATCTGAGGGTTGGTGGTGCCGGCTTGTTGAGTAGCGTCGAGGGCCCAGGCCTCAGTAGCGGCGGCGGCATTGGGGTTGGGTTGACCAGTACCAGCAGCATCGTCGGCAGAAGCGAGCTCGGGCAAGTTCTTCTGCGTAGGATCGCTCTCCAGTGCAGGTGCGACCGACTTGGCATCCGGTCCGAGTCCTGGAGGCATCTTTTGAGCAGTCGTCGCAGCTCTTAGATCGTCTTTCTGACCATCCCCAGGAGGTGGGTTGCCAGGATCGGCCTTCTGTCCTTTATCAGGAGATGCTTTATCATCGGACGCAGGCTTCTGACCATCCACAGGAGGAGTCGTACCCGGCACAGCGTCCTTCTGCGCATCATTCGGGGCTGCAGCACTAGGGTCGGTGCCAGGACCAGCAGTACCGGGATCGATGGCCGCAGCATCGTTCCGGGCCAGAACCGTCGCAGGCTTGCGCAGGAAGAAACCCTGTCGTCCATCCTGGTTGATCTGCTTAAACCCCTGCCCACCGAACATATGCGGCAGCACACGCCTCTTTGGCTCCTCCTCAACCGGCTGCACAGGCTCAGAGTCCTGCACATAATCCTTCGCCACATCCTCCTGCAGCTTCTTTGCACATCTAATCAGTTTTTGGTGCTGCTTCACCACCTTATCCTTGCCCGTCTTCGCGGCGCCCTCCACCGGCGTCCACGTGTCCCCTCCCGCCGTATCATGGCCCTTGAAACCCCACTCTTTGGGCGCAAGCTGGAACCAGACATTGTCATCGGAGGGGTTCGGGTTGGCCGCAATCAGGGCTTGGACTTTGGCGCGGTCGGCGCGAGAGGAAGGGCCGTGGCCGAGGCAGTGCAACAGGTGGGAAGTCTTGGCGAGGGGCGTGGTCAGGTGGTTGTGGTTGGGCTGGGCGGAGGATGGGGAGGGGTATAAGAGATAAAGTCCAAGCGTGAGGAGGCCAGCGTTGATGGGGAGCAACATGCTGGACGGTCACGCTCGCAACTAACGAGTACACTGGTCAAGCAAAGGGAGGAGAGATGGGAATAATGAAAACAGTAAGGTGAAGAAAGGAAGATGGTGGTGTTGGTGAGAGCGAAGGAAGAACGAAAGGGGGAGGGAAGTGAGGGAAGGGGGAAGGATGGGTGACGATCACAGCTCATCAAGTCAAAGGGACGCCAGGGGCACCTCTGCAAGAGAGACCGTGTGAACACATGTAGAGACCGTAGCAACCTCAAGCCGGCTCAAGCCGGCTCGCAACCCCTAAAGCCACAGATGAAAGCCAGCGTTGGGTGGGGTTTGCGGTGCTCGGCGCTCTCTCTTGATGGTACATCCTGGTGGGGATGCATGGCCAACCCGCGTGTATATGAAGTGAGGACCCGTCGTTGTTGGTAGACTGTACACACCCTCGATTGTCCATCACGTCCCACTCCCTCATCCCTGCGCTGGCCTATTCGGACATCCGTCGGCTCACAAGTCTTGAGTCGAATGCCTTCATCTCTTCGCAAAGCTGCTCCGCCATCAAAGCGGCTGCACGGACCCGCTCCCCCATTCGTGCAATTGTGAGAGAGAGGGCTCAGTGCCCTCTTTCATGGATCGCCACCAAAAGTGTGTGTGGGCGCGAGTAATCGGGAGGTGTAGCTTGACCGCGCACAAGCACAGCATTGCTTGACAACGAAGGCCATATTGTACGTCACACCGCTCCCTTTACACTGTTTGATCCTTCAATGCGTCCTTCAAACACGGTGACTTCGGAAGACGCTCGAGCTATTCAGGAACAATGAACTCGTGTGGCGCCTTCCTTGCTCCTGCAAGCTTGTAACCCCCCGAGTGAACCTGTTTTGTGCGCCTGCGTCTCGAATGTGTGAGGAGGAACGAGTTTTGACATTGCCGAGCCGGCCAGTACTTAACACGTAACTGGTGAGGTTGAGGGGACCTAAACGCGTTGCCATCGGTGTTCGAGCTCCGTGATGCTGACTTCTTGCCCCGCCTGCATTCAGAACCCCCGAGTCGCAAGAAAGCTCAGCATCAGCCTTCTCTCCCCTACCTAAATCCGACTGCATCCTGTTTGACGGTAGGTACTCACCTTTTCATCATAGTCCATCCATTCTACCCCTTCGTCGAACTCTACGCCGTCAAACACGGTGCCCGATTCCAATCCCTTGCACGTCCACGTACCCTACCACCCGTGCCACCGCAAGGTCACGTGTGAAAGAAGAGAAATGGGAGAAAGAAGCGGTTAGCACATGCTACCAGAAATGAGAAAAGATTGGGAGGTGGTGGAGGCAGGGGTAGCTCACGGTGGGGTCAAATCTAACAGGCTCGAGGCCGCGAAAATCGAGTACGCAGAGGGTCTGAAACTTGGCACCACCGTCTTCGTCCGCGTTGATAGGCCTCCACAGCGGCTCTTTCGGCGTTGGCTCGTCGAACTCTGTTCGTTGCACCACCATCAAAAGACATACTCTCTGTCAGCTTTCCTTCCACTTCCCTCTTGTTCCACTGCGACAGGGTACTCACTAACCGAACCCTCTTTCTTACAGAACTACACCCACAGACCAACCACACAAAACGAGACTTGTCAGCTTGGTAAGAACGGGCCCGAGAGGAGACAGGGGGGCTAAGGGTAGATACGCACACTGCAGCTCATGACGAGATTCGCCGAGCCACGAGCGCCCTTGGTCATCTCATGCTCGTCCGACGGCGTAACGCCGACGAGTTTGGAGTGTTCCTCATGGCAAGACGTGCATTTGAGCTTGAGCATAAGGGTGTAGTCTTCATCAGCGGGGAGGAGGTGGGTCACGTTGGTGAACTGCGCTTTGAGCTGCAGTGCGAGTCGCTACAATTCCTCATCAACAAAAGGTAGAACCAGTGAGCGTTCTTCAGCCTCTAGCCTCTAGTAGTAATAGCGAAAGGTGGGTATTCGGGAGAAGACGTACTGGCATCTTGACGAGAAGCTGAGAGGTGATGAGATTGAGGATGGTTGTTGTGTGCTGGGGCGAGAAACGAGGGTGGAGGAAGAAGCTGCAGCACGACATCTGGGGACGAAATTCGGAGTCCGAGTTCCGAGCACGCTGGATAAAGGGGTTATGCTTCAAACTGCGCACATGACATCATGCACTTCCATCCATGGCGACAGCTCAAGCTCAACTGTTCTCCTCATAAAGTAGCTGGCCCCATGTCTTGCTGTTCTTTGTGAACATGTCTTGCTGTTCATTAGTAAAAGTTGTGGCATTACAGTACAATCTTATCGTCTCTGACAGGTGCCAGGTCTGATAGGAGAGGGTGGATCAAAAATGTTGCTGAGCAACCTCTTCATCCTTGTCACTACTTTTGGTTGCAGTTCTTCTGGAGACACACTGAGGTCAGTGCTTGCACATTCCAATGCTCCATCATCTGGGGGAAGAGTAGATTCAGGAATGTGGATGGGCCTGAGCATTGCTGCCTTCTTGCAAGTGAGTTGGCATGGCTGTTGCTCCCATGCAGCTGGACCTTGCTTGCTCACCTTCATCCACTCCAGCACTTCAGACCTTCCATCAAAGCCTGATGCATTGATATCTGATCTTTGCCCAGAACTTCCACCTACCATAATGCCTCCAGTTTGAACAAGTCCACTGAAAGACTGAGTGCAAGCCAGAGCCAAAGTGAGTGACAATGGGATCACAGGACCACTCAGAAGTTTAGTTTCACTTCTGCCATGTTTCCAGCATGTTGCCTGAAGCATCTGAAAGTGCCATTGGCCAGCTTGATGCAGCCAAACAAAGCAGCTGCATGGATCCAGGTGATTCAAGCCATTGCGCTAAGTCTGCCCATCCTGTTATGAGCTCATTTGCTGCTGGCACAGAGGCATCTGCAGATCGGACAAGTCTGCCTTCAACTTGGGGTCCTGAAAAGTGCGAGATCGAGACATCCTGCAACCATGGCAATTGCAACATTGCTGAGAGCATCAGAGAGGCTCTAGCTTTAGGCTGATCACATGCCATGCCTTTTCGAAGCTCTTCAGTATCCATAGGGTCATCAGCATCATCTGAGGGTTCACCCTCCACTTTGGGTGAGATGACTGACAAGAAGCTTGCAGGGGTGGACAGGTGGGTGTCTGTAGCTGATCATGGCACAGCAAAACATGCATGAGGAAGGGGCCACTCCGACTCATGCAGTATCTGCAATGATGACTCACTTTGTGCTGACCTGAGCATAGTTGAGCCAGATGACAATGACAGACTTGGTGAGATTGCAGCAGAGTTTCGCACAGCATGTTCAGTGATGTTTGCCATTTCTTCGATCGGGTGGCTTCCTGCATGAGGGGATGCAAGACATTGATCAGGAGGATCTGGAAACTGAGAAGTGGACCCATGTCATCCAAGATCACCATGTACAGCTCCATCTACTTGCTCAACCCAACTGTCATAGAACAGGCTGGGAAGCGGCAAGCTTTCAATACTTGGGGACCAGGCTTCTGTTCTGGAGGTCGAATGCAAGCTGTTTCTTGAGAGCAGAGACAAGACTTGTTGACCTGTTGTTGTGCCAGACCCAGTGGCTGGGACCATTGTAGAGTGTTCTGTTGCACTGTTGCCTTTCATCAAAGGCAAAGCTTCAGCTGGTTGCCATTGGGACTGCCTTAGATGGTCGGTCAGCTGGTGCATCACCTCCTCCCATATGTCCTGTCTTGTGCTGCAGACTCCTGCAGTATTCTGTGTAGATGGATCGCTGACAGATTTAAAGGCAGTGGTGCAAGGCTGAAAAGACTGAGCATGGGCTCAACCCTGAAATGTCAGCACTGTTGGTGTGACAAGGTCTGTGGAGTCATGACTGGTGGTCTCATTTGGAGCCCTAACTGAAGGATTCAATAGTAGAACCTGTGGAAGCTCACAGACAAATGCAGCACTCTGCCCTCCCTCTGTCAGCAGGTCACTGTCCCCTGCTCTCCAACCAGTGAGTGGGACCATCGAGCTATATGCTCTCCTCCTCCCAAGCACTCCAAAAGTTTGGCCAGGAGAGCCAACCTTGGGGAGCCTTGATGTATATGACACATCAGCACTGTTGAGACTGTTTGACCCTTCTGCAAGATCGCAATCAGTGCCATCTCAGTCAGGATCGAGCTGACTTCCCCAGGCAGTGAAGTCCTCCATTGGGATGAGGATTCCCAATGGACTATAGTCAAAGACAGATGCATCAGAAGTTGTTGACACAATTGAGTTGTTTCTGGTATTGACCCATTGCTGTGGCAGCACTGCCACCAGAACCCCTTTGCTTTCATGCAAGACCTGCTGACTGAGGCTCATGAGTTGAGTCCAGAACTGACTGGCAAAGTCAAGATCCTCATCTGCTTCACCACCTAAATCTTGGTTCTCTGAGGTCATGCAAAGATGGCTGCAACTGCTATAGATGCTGGTTGATCATGTCAAATGGGTTGAGAGGGAAGTGGTGTGCGAAGGGAAACTCTTGTGGCTGGATCCTCAAGATGATTGGTAGCATTGACAGATAGATGGCAAGCCTTGCTGGGTGGGTAGATGACTTTCTTCTTGGTATTCTTCTTCAGGATTGTCTGGTGCTGTAAGGCCAAAAGCCAAGCCATTCGCAATTTGTGGACTTCTGCTCGATGCCATTATGCTTATGCAACTTGGTCCCACTGATTGTATTTTAGTGTCAGATCCAGAAAGTGGATATGCTGCAGCAAGCGACAGGGACCACAATTTGTTTCCCTCCATACTGTGACTTCCCACCTCATGATACAAGTATGAGTGAGTCATCAGTGAGCCTGAGGGCACCAGTGCCATGTGTCAGCAGTCATGTGCCAGACATGTGAAATCGATGTTAACTTGAGGTAAATGTTGATTTCATTTGAGTTCGAGGTTAACAGCCAGTAAATGTCAATTTCACTTGAGATCGACATTAACTGCATCTTATGCTTGATGTCAACTGACCACCATTGCCACTCCATTCAGAGGTAATGCAGCATGTTTGTGGTAGCCAGGTGTGTGTCCTACACTTGACAGGAGTGGGCTAACTGTCCTTGTGTAGGTATGCAGCATGGATGAACTGCACTGCCATTGTTGGGGATGATGATGCTTGAGGCTGTACAATGCCAATAGTCAGCGTTGTCATATAGTAATGGTACTGGTAGAGGTTCCAGGACTGCAGTGTAGGTTCCACCTGCACAGGTGAGGCCTGTGGTGCCAGTGGTGGTTCTGACTGCTGTCTATATGTTCTCCGACTCAAATGGAGGCACACTGAGTAGTAGCAATGCCTAAGATTGCTACTCTACAAGACAATGAGTGGGAGTATAGTGATACTAAATGTACTGACAAGTTAATGAATGATAGAGTGGATGAGGTCCCACCTCTCCACTCATACAGGGAATGTGTGTATATATATGCATGTGTGTATGCTGGCAGCAGTTGCTCCAGAGCATCCTGCCACCAGTGTCAGGCCAGTGTCAGGGCCTTCCCCTTCTGTCCTAGAGACTCATCACTGGCCTCCAACCACTACCTCTGTGCTGGCTCCATGGCCTTGAGCCAGTGTTGGGCTCTCCTTCCCTTCCTGCAGGTCCCCCCTATCTTTGCAGGGGCCCCTGCACCTCACCTGGCCATTACTGGTTGGCCTAGGGTCATCGACAGCATCCTCCAGGTGCTGCTGACATCATCGCTGATCACCCTCAACCCCTTTGGGGTGGTGCAGTCATAGTCATTGCTTGTCATTTTCGTTCCACAGCATCATATGGCCCTGTGGGTGAAATCGATGATAAGACCTGCTTAACATCGATTTCATCTGAGATTGACTGTAAGACGCATTTAATGTCGATCTCAATTCAAGTTCAATTTTATGTCCTGTGACACCATGCTTCCAGAGGCCTTGCCCATATCATGTTGGAAGGCAGTCATTTGTGGCAAGTATGGCAGTGGGCTCCTATGGACTGGCATATGAGGATTGCCTGGATAGCTTCAGCTGGCCATCACCATCAGTGGAGCACCTAGTCTACTTGTGTTTGTCAGAGAAACTGTCATATCTGACTCCCTCCTTGTCCATGGGTTGCTGTCATGTAAACTGAGTTCCTTGGTGACTGCTTTTGACTCCAGTGTCTTAGTGTATTCTGGAATGTGAGCATTGTCAATACCTTCAGGGCCTCTGCATAGCTGTGTATCTTGTGCAGGCAGTGTTTGGACAGCATACCTCACCAAGGCAACGATTGGAAGTCCAGTCTTTCGGTATAGGTAAGGCAACGGTGTAGTACCTTCCTTGCTGATCTCAGAGTCTGGCCAAGCAAAACATTCAAATGTGAGAGGCCAGCTATCGTTGGCGATTTGTGCTAGAGTACCTGCAGGAAGGGCTGAGATGGAGCTGAGGTCAAGGTAGCATTCAATATCATTTTCATATGCAGAATTTTGGCTGTTTGTGGTATGCATCAAGAGGTGGGCCTTGAGGCATTCTACCTGAGCCTTGAGTGAAGGCAGGAGGGGAAGTAGTATCCAGCCAGGAACATCCTTTGTATGCATCATATCCAAGATGCTGTCACCCCCAAGAGGAGCAAAAAGAATAGTCCATGGTGAGGCTGTTGAACTCGAGGCTGGCATCACTGTTTGTCAATCACATTGCATCATGACTTGATGATGACCACCAACCGATGGCCAATTCCCCAGCTTGGGATGAGATGTCAACGAAACTGGGCTGTGACATTTTGAGGCTTCAAATGAAGATGACTTGAGATGAGGACATGCATGTTGTTCTGAGTCCAAGACATCTTCTTCAGACTTGTCAAGAGGATGCTGAAATGTGTTGCCTGCGAATGGGGTGCCAAACACAATCTGAGGGCGCCTGTCTTGAGAACCTTGTGGCTCAAACTTGGAGGTTGAGGTGATCGAGGTAGCATGCAAAGAGGAGGACAGGAAAGGTTTGGGCTGACTCAAGCCCCAGCTCATTCTGGGACAAACTGGCAATGCCAGCTCATCTGGATGCATGGTTGTTGGGGATTGCTGCTTGACATCTTTCCCTTGCTCATGTGGTGGGAATTGGAAGTCAGGGTTTCACTCTGAATACAAAGGTCAGGGCAGTTGCTGTTGTGGAGATTGCTTGTCTGGGGAGAATGATGGATGCTCATCTGTTTGCTCAAGGGTATCATGTAACCATGCATGTGAGAGAGCGATTGATGACATGGATGCTGAAATGTCTTCTTCTTGATGGAGATGCTGTAGCAATGCATCCAAGCTGAGCTCAGGAAGTGCTGGAGAAGAAAATGCAGTGCTTGATGTGGAAGGGTTTTTGGGTGAAACTAGATACTCATCCATTCTTCCATTTTTAATGCACTCTGCCTGGCAGATTGCAGATGTGATTAGTGTTGTGAACAGCAAGCGGGGATAGGAGTGTGCAGAGAGAGATGAGATGGTGGGAGTCAGGTCAACAGGCAAGAAGGGCTGTTCCTAATATATGTCCTAGGTGCCAGCATAGCAGCTCTCGCTACATCCCTCTTTGATAAGCACTGCTCACTGCAAGCTATATGCATGATGATGATCCATATGTTGATCCTATGCCCTTATCCCACCATAATGCTCCAGAAGATGACAAACCTATCAGAGGTGGTGCATCCAAAGGCAAGCAATGAGTGGCAGCAGTGTTTGATATCTTTGTATGGTGTGAGGCACAAGTGAAGGCATTGATGTGCTGTCTATGGTGCAGCATGGGCAGACTCAGATACAAGCTGGGCATACTGAAGCGATGTCAGATACAGAAGCCAAGGTAAGCTTCTAGATCATGCAGAGCTTTGTGTAGGTGCCACTCTGCATGGATGGTACTGATGCTGAGGATCATTTGAATAGCCAAAGTTGATCCAGAGGGAAGTGGGACACAGATGGGGCAAGGGCTGAGGAAGGGTAATGAGACTTGGGTTGGGGAAGGGAGGAAATGAAGTGGAAGGTAGGAAGGGGAGGGAGAGATGATATATCTCGAGGTATGGGTCATCAGTTATGTATCGATTGGGGTGAGTACAAGGCTGTCAAAAGCAGGACACTTATGTATTGTGCTGAGCTTTTGCAGCTTTCAAGGAAGCATCTGCCACCTTGAGCTGACCTATAGCCTTGGAGTTCATGCAGAGTTGTCTTAGGAAGGGATCAAGAGTCTCATCACAGAATCACCAGATCACCTTTTCAAAACTCATGGGCCTCTGTCAGCAAGACTGAATGACATGTCTTTTGTATCATCACACCCTCTCATGATCACTACACTTTCACATTGGGATGACCAAGAGCATGAACTGACACCAGTGCTGTATGCATCCATGGTCTTGTGCTAACTTGTGCTTGGGTACTTTGCATCATGCTCAGTCCTCATCCTCGCAATGATCTCCTTTTTTCCTGTCTTCCTGTCTGCATAATAGTGAGTAGAAAAGCAGACTGCAGATGTTGATCTGCAGCCAGCAGGCTGTGGTTGTATCAGTTGTCACATACTGCTCAAGCCTCTGCAGTGGGAGCAGAACAAGTCAATGCCAGGCTGAGTAATGTCAGGAAGAAAAGCAGAACAAGTGTTGGTCTCAGTGTTGTTCTTTTCTGCTCACATGCACAATTCAACCTGTCACATCTTCATCACAAAAAAGCAGGGTTCTGCGATTTATGCTGACTCGCATGACATGCACACACACGTCGCATCAATTTCTTGCCACCGCAGTGCAACCACATCCAGCCACTTTTGCATCCTCCTTATTTTCGAATGCTTGAAGTCCTCACTTGAATGCTCGACCGTGGTCTGTGCAATCTTTAGTACCGAAACTAGGAAAAGTGCGGTATGCCCGGATGGCTGCCAAGCATGAATGGCTGCGCAGAAAAGCACTGTTGGGGGTATCAAAAGGTGCAAAAAGGTGCGAGAGTGTGACGGCAATTTCACTTCCCCACGCCCTCGGCAAGGGGTTCTCCTTGCTTTCCCACGTTTACTTCCAAGGGTGTGTAGGAATGCTCCATCTCCTCTTCGACCACTATAGAGCGATCATGCCCTGCTGCTGCTGCTGCTGCATTGTCGTCAAGATATAGTGGACCCGAAGATCGACGCTGTGCATGCACACAACACCATCGCCAACACCACCGTCCACAGCAGCACATGTTTGCCAGCGCCTTTCCGCGGTACTTCATCAAAAAGTGATATAGCGCGTTGCAAGGGTCAATCATGCGCTTCTACGCCCACACACTCTTGGACCCTGTTCTCGTTGCTCGCCTAGACGTACCATACTGAAGCCGTTTTCTCCTTCTTTCTTGCGCCCTCTGCGTCAGCTAACGTCTCCGACAACAGGCTCGCTTCCGGTATCCCTGAAACCGGTCAACGAGCCTTGCACCTTTTTGCCGGATGTTGAGGCGAGACCAAAACTTCCGGCGATTTGTTAGATTTTTCTTTCCTTTTGCGCCAAGCTGTAACACACGATCTAACAAGAGTCGTCAAAACGGCGCAAGGACCACTTTCAAAGGTGTCGCTTCTCTCCACTCACTTCCTCATCTTGCGTTTCTTCGCTCAACCAAGTTGCACTTTGCCTCACCATACGACACACCCGGCAGCTGGCCTCTCGACGACCACGCACCTCGGCTGCTGAGGGCCTGCACACCGTCGTACTGGCTCGTTCTCTCAATCACTGCGCTCGACATGCGACCATGAGCCGGTCCTTCTCATCCACATAGCAGCCGACTCTCCTATCCTCACATTCTCAAAAGAAAGAGATTCACTTTGGAAGGAGCAAGAGTCCTGACAGCTGCAACTTCCGAATATGGTCGCCCGTCCTCGTCGACCTCTTGTCTCGCTCGAGGCACAACTCCAGCAGCTCACCCTCTTCTCCGACCTTGACGCTGATCAAGAAAACCTCGAGCAGCTCGGCCCCATCATCAAATCGCTCGATGAAGCCCGTCAACAAGACGCCTTCCTCCGCCACCTCAGAAACTTTGTTCGCGAAAAAGACCGCGAGATCGAAGCCGTCTGCGATGCCAACCACAGCGAGTTCGTCGCTGCAGTCGACAAGCTCCTCAAAGTTCGCTCTGGCACTGTCACTCTCAAACACCGCATTGGGGAGCTCAACGAGGACGTGCAGGCTGGAGGCAGCTCGTTGGGGAATAAAAAAAAGCAGTTGCTCGAGACGCAAAGGACGAGCGCTAATGTGGGAGATGCGATCGAGGCGCTGCAAACGTGTTTGAGGGTTCTGGATATGGCCAACCGCGTAGATGGGCTGATTCAGGAGAAAAAGTACTTTGCAGCTTTGCGGAGCTTGAAGGAGCTGGAAGCGGTGCATTTGAGGGCGGTGCTACATCATGAATTTGCAAAGCACATGATGGATGGGGTTCCGCAGATGCGCAACCAAGTCAAAGCGGCCGTGACGAGGGAGATGAAGGAATGGCTCTTTGAGGTGAGGGAGAAGTCTCGCACGGTGGGGCAGCTCGCCTTGGAGGCCATGGAGAATCGACAAAAGCGGTGGCGCGTCAAAGCACAACGCGATCCCCTCCTCCGCCTTGCCAAAGTCAACTCGGCTATTGAGCTTGTTGTCAACGAGAGGACCGAACATAATTTTGTCGACAACGAAAAAGTCTCGATCGACTTCCGTCCGCTCTACCAGTGCATTCACATCTACGACGCTCTCGATCTGCGCGAGGAACTGCAAACGTCGTACCACGAAGATCGCCGTGCCCAAGCGAACCTGCTTCTCAACCAAGGGCTCTCCTTTGATGCGAGCAACCCAGCCTTTCCTGCGCTACTGGAAGAGATGGTTGGTTTCTTCATCGTCGAACACCACGTAATCCAGACGACACCGCCAGGCTTCAGGGCCGAAACAGAGGTGGACGATCTCTGGGACACCATGTGCACCCGCGTCGTCGATATCGTCTCGCTAGCCCTGCGCGATTGCAAAGATACCAAAGTCTACGTCTCGGCCAAAGCTTCCATCCAGACCTTCATCCAAACCCTCGAAGGCTACTCCTTCCCCGTCGCCAAGCTCAACGCTCTCCTCCTCACCCTCTTCGAACGTTACGCGCAACTCTTGCGCGATCGCTTCTCGCGCGACTTCCAGCAGGCGATGCGTGAAACCCAACACCAGCCCATGGTCGTGGCGAACACGGACGAGCTCAATAAAGTGCTGTCCGTTTGCTGGCTCAAACCGGGCGACGATGCCATTCTGCGCTCCTCCGGCTTCCCACTCTCCCTCCCCTTCTCGCAGACCTACCCATTGTGCTGCATGGACATAAGGAACCTGGTGGATCAATACTACGTCTTCTCCGATGGCTTCTCCTTTAGCCAGAACCACCGCGAGATCGACGAGATCCTTAAAAAGACCCTTGACACGCTCCTCATTCAGCAAGTCTCGACCGGCATCCGCAAGTCGCTCGACAACACGGCTGCCATCAACCTCTCGCAGATCGCGCAGATTGTCGTCAATGCCGAGCACTTTAACCTTGCCTGTCTCGAGCTGGAGAACCTGCTCGCAGCACTGCGGGCGCCGCATGGGAGGGGAGGTAAGCTGCAGCTCGATGCGAGCAAGCACTTTGTTGCCACGCTTAGGATTGCGGAGGATAAGATTAATCAGGCGTTTGCGGAGAAGCTGGACCAGTTTTTGGGGTTGGCAGAGTACGATTTTGCACCGAGCACCGCTGTCACTGCTTCAAGGGGTGGGGGTCATTCGGCGTGGTTGCAGGATACGGTGGATTGGTTGAGGACGATGATGGAGTCTGTGCTTGTGTTGTTGCCTGCTTCGGTTAAGGGTCAGGTGTACTCGGCGGCGTATGCGCATTTGGCAAAGAGCCTGCTCGGGCAGCTCCTCAGTCCCGATTCCTCCCCCATCGCAAACATCGCCGGCCTAACAACCCTCTCCACCGACATCCACTTCCTCGTCCGCACAGCAGCAGACGACAACGTCCCCCCCACCACATTCAACTCCATCACCCAGACCCTGCAGCTCTTCCTCCAGGATAAAGTCGCGGAATACACGACACTCGTCCAATCGGGCAAACAGCCAAACGTGGGTGAGTGGAAGTACGCAGCTGTAGACCCGAAGAAGGTGCTAGTGGTGCTAGATAAGCTGATTAGGTTTCATGGAAGGCATGCTGCTACGGACGGGGAGGAGCTGGCAAGGCGGCAGCGCGAGAAAGAGGCGCTACTGCGCGTGTTGGGCTCACCAGGATTCCGCAGATGATGCATGAACATTTCTCATTCAATGCTCTTCATCAATCCCATCAGCAGGTGTGTGCGTCTGTGACAAGGCTGAACCAGACACGACGAAGACGGCAGCCGGTATGCGCTTGAGAACCGTAGCAAAAAAGGTCGTACATTGAGATTTCATGAAACACAGTATACACCTTGGTCAACAAGGTGCGAGACATACCCGTAACAAAGAAACTACGCTAAGATAAAGCAGGAACGATCCGAGCAGAGACGTGGTCGAACGCGAATGTGCAACTCCAACCATCTTGTAACACTGCCTTTCCAGCGGACCGCGCTCCAGCTTTCATTTGGGTTGAGGCAGCAATACGGGTGGATCCAGCCACCCACACCTGCCCAGTTTTCTCTCTAACTCTTGATCTTGATCTTGATCCCCTCTTCCGCTAGATGAAGCGCCAGCTAATCCCCTGCAACTCACCCTTGTCCTTGCTATCCAGGCTCGCAAACAGCTCCGGACTGAGATCCAAACTCTTCGGGTCGCAACCAGGGCATTCGTCCATCGCAAACGCTTGCGCCTTTTTGCCCTGCCAGGTGATCTCGATCTTTCTGCCGCACAGCGAGTTGTGGTTTGGGTCGCCCGAGGATGGGTTGTACTGTTCGAAGATGTCACGTGAGACAGCGACGATGGGGTCGTGATCGGCGTTGATGATGCCGCAAGCGCCGAGGCCGGTGTTGTAGAAGGTGGCCTTGCCGACGAAGGGAGGCGAGGTGAAGAGGGAGGCGATGGAGGGAGAGGAGGAGGTGGAGAAAGGGGGCGGGGTGTAGCCGTTGATGGAATTGCCAGATGAGGAGGAGGGAGGGTTGGGGTTGTAGCTTTCGGGTGGTGTTTGGGGCTGTTTAGGTTGGGGCTTGGGCTGCTCATGTTGCTTTGGCTGCGGCTGCGGCTGCGGCTGCGGCTGGGGTTGCGGCTGCTGCTTGGGCTTGGGCTCGGGCTCGGTGTAGTCGTTCGAAGGCTGCTGCTCGGATTGCTGCTTCTTCTTGGGATGCTTCTCCATCTTTGGCTCTTTTACCGGCCATGTGGAACCCTTCTTGTTGTCGCCACCCCCGCCACCTTCATAGCCGTCTTCGCAATCATGCTTGGCAACACTCTGATCAATATTGCCCTTGTTCCTACTGTCACCAGTCTTTGCAGGAGTTCCAGAACCAGGCTCTTCGCTGCTGGAACTAGTCTGAGGCGAGCTCAGTGCGAAGTTGCCATCAGGGGAACCCTTGAGGTACTTTTCGAGACTCTGCTGGTCGCCGTGCTCCTGATAGTGCTCCAGTGCGGCCTCGAGCGCGTGCTGCTGTTTTTCGAAGCTGTCGTGGGCCGAGACGTCGCCGTGGTCGTCGGATCGGCGGGTGAAGGGGATGTTGCGAAGAAGGCCGCGGTGGCGGCGGTGGTGGTGGCGGTGAGGACCGTATGTGGGCAGCGCCGCAACGTGCTTGATCAGAGTCACCATGACCACAGCGATCATGGAAAGCGAGAGAAAGGCGGCAGGCTTCATGGTACCTAACTTCTTCCTGAGAGGGATGCGAGTTCGGAATGGAGTGTGGGCTTGGAGTGAGAAATGAGAGCGTGTAACGGAATTCTTGGGGGCTGTAGAGCGACAGAGTAGAAGGAGGACGTTAGTGTGGCTTGTCCTGCGAGTTTGGTGGCGGTTTGGGAAGGAGGCGCGGAAGGCGATGCCATCAGAGGGCCACTTCTTATAAGTGTGTGCACTCTGTTGTGTATTGCCATTCGCACAGCGACGTTTGCAGAGAGAACGAGAGCAAGGGCGCAAAGGCGTTCTGGGGTGCATGCACGCATGCGTGGACACCTAGACTTCGACCCTAAAAACGCGAGCTCCTCATCACCGCCGGCCAAAGTACACCAACTCACCTGTGCGCTAGCTGTCCGCACTGTATACGCCACGACAAAGGGAAGGCGGCAATGAAGCTGAACGGGTGGCGCAAGGACCCCGAAAAACGAGGGTGAGGATGTCGCCGTCACGAAGCGCAGCCCGGATCATGAAGAGACCGAACAAGAAGAAGAGCTTGAATAGAAGTCAGCAAGCTGATCCTGATCCTGATCCTGATCCTGATCCTGATCCTGATCCTCGTCTCGGCTTCCCGGTCTCGGTCACGGCCAACATTCGAGCCATGTGTCAGCACCCAGCTGTCGTTGAGGATAACAAACGCACACCGACCCCACCCCGCCCGAACGCTACGTCTACTCACCTCAAAACGCAGAGAGAAGAACAGCGGAAGGAAAGGGGAAGGGTGAGGAAAAAAGTAACACAAGCTCGGAGCGAGCGAACAGGAAAGCGAAGAAAAGAGAGGAAGAGAGGCGGGAAGCGAGGCAAAGCCAAAGCTTGATCAACAAGGTTGGGGGTCTACCCCCTGGAAAAGCAGCGCACCTCGCCTTGCCTTTATATCCCCTTCGAGCATCGGAAGGGCGTCGATGAAACTTCGGTGCGCAGCTCGGTCCCCAATGCTTACACTGCGACTGTAAGTGTGATCAGACAAAGGGCAAACTCGAAAGACGCTCCAGCAGCAGCAGCAGCAACAACAACAGCATTGACCGCCCCTGTGTGAGCGAAAGACTGGCTTCATTTCGGCTCTACCGAGCACACTGCGAAAAGTCACAGTAGCAACACAAGTTTTGATCGTTTCGTGCAGGTGTGGGCGGTGGGTCGTGGGAACGAAAGCACAGTTGTCAATTTCTCTGCTCAACGCTTCCGAAGAAGACAATGTTGCGGATGTAGCGGAGCTACCCGCCTTCACTTCCATGCCAAATCAATGGAAGCCCCACAGTGGACACGTTCCCATCCTGCGCTGTCAAAAGCAAACGCAGACTGGACGCGTGGCGATCACGACTCTCATTCGAGATCAGAGACAGCCTGCCACGTCAATCACGAGCAATCGAGATATCGACATTTCTATACAACAGAACAAACAGATCTTACACAAGGCAGTAGCGTTCTGCTCTCTAAGCAAACACCCAGCCCGGCTGCCCATCCACCCACTCCGCAACCTCCGTGCTCACGCTACCCTCCTGGAACCGAACCTTGACCTCCTGCGCCTCCTCTTCCGCCTTCAGCACCCTCACCCCGAACCCATTCCCACCCACCCTCGTTTCATAACACTTGAACCCGGCATTGCTCAGTTCTCCTACCAACTCCTGCACCTTGTCTTCCTCAAAATCGTCCGGAAGCAGCGTCACCGCGCACCCTCCTCCCCCGGCACCTGTGAGCTTAGTCGCGAGCTGGCCCGGCGCGAATGCCTCGGTTTTGTTCTTGATCAGCTCGAGCGAAGGGTGAGAAACCTCCAATCCCACGAGTTCGGCGTGATTCTGCTTGATCAACAGCGAGAGCTGCATGAGTTGGTCGGTGCGAGAAAGGCCGGAATCGCCGCTGAGGAGGAGCTTGGCCGAATCGGCGATGGTCTGGATGCGCGCGAGGGCGGCATTGACACGGGTGGGGTCGGCTTCCTTCTGAGCAGCAACGTGAGCGATGAGCTTCTTGCCTTCCCTCCCCACGCAGCTGTCGACCAGCAGGAAGCGGAACGAGCTGAATCCCTTGAGCTTTTCCATCTTGTTGGCAGTGAGTGTGTTACTAGGGTGGGCACGCGTGAAGGCGATGGCTCCGCCGTGCACCGCAACCGAGTTGTCGACACCAGAGGGTGTGCCGTGAATGACCTTCTCCGAAAGGAACGCCCACTGGTTGACGTACGCCGAGTGCTCGGCAGAGACCTCAGCTGCAGGAGAGGGGATGCGTCCGTAGACAATGTTGAGCGCGGCAGCGAGGCACGAGCTGAGTGCAGCGCTGGAACCGAGACCGGCGCCGATGGGCAGAGCCGAACGTAGCACAAAAGCCTGAGCTCGTGCAACGGCCTGTCTGGCAATGCACATATACAGCACCAGGAAAGCGATCGAAGCAGCGTGGCTCCTCTCGCTCTCGTTGACCGTGTCACCGACCACCTTTTCAATCGCACTGACGAGGCCCTTGTCCAGCGAGTCGGGCACAGCACCGCCGCCCTGAATCGAGTCGGGCACAGCCGCCCAAGGCAGCTCAGCGATGCTCCAAGTGTGAATCACCCCAAGATCGGGCAAATCCAGCGAGATCTTTCCATCCTCACGCGGCGAGACGCTAGCATAGCATCTCAGAGCCACCGACCCAGCAACCGCAGTCACGCCGTGCACCACCGCATGTTCGCCGAACAGGATCACTTTTCCAGGCGCGCTGACAACAACTGAAGACGGCGGCGGGTGATCCTGAGTCAGGCGAGGTTCCCCCTCGCCGCCGCGCGTCTCGAGCTTGGCGCGGTTCATGTCATCAACCAAGCTACCCACCTTGTCCTGTTGCGAGGGCTGCTCGGTATCCAAAGGAGTGCGTTCGTAAGTGTTGAGATCTGGCGATGCCGCGCGGGAGCTTTCGGTGGTGGAAGCGAGGTCGGTGGGACGAGAAGAAGGCTTGCGACGGATAGCGCCGGCTTGAAGGAGAGCGTTCTCGAGATCCTCGAGCAGATCGCGCTCGTCCTCGATACCGACGCACAGACGGATGAGGTCTTCGGGCATGCCTCGGGCGGCGCGCACCTTGGGGTCGATCGAGGCGTGCGACATGAGGCAGGGCATCGAGATCAGACTGTTGACACAGCCAAAGGATACAGAGATACCCCAGAGACGAGTTGCACCAACAATGCGTTCCGAGAGCGCCTTGTCGCCAGTAGTGAAGCTGAGCACGGAACCGGGACCGGCCGCCTGCTTGTCGTGCACCGCCTTGGAAGGGTGGGAAGCAAGACCTGGATAGTTGACCTTGAATCCAAGCGAGTCGAGGTAGTGAGCGACAGTGATGGCCGAAGCCTGCTGGCGGTCCATGCGCACAGCAAGGGTCTTGATACCACGGAGCAATAGGAACGAGTCCATCGGGGTGAGGGCATTACCGATCGAGTTGATGGTGAAGGCAATCTGCTTGCCCAGGTCGTCCCTGTCGCAAGCAATGACACCAGCCATGAGGTCGTGGTGACCGGAAAGATACTTAGTGCCCGAGTCGTAGACCACGTCGACGCCGAGCTCGAGCGGACGCATGAGGTAAGGCGACATCATGGTGTTGTCCACCACGACGACAGCATCGGGTGCCCACTTCTTAGCGGCAGCGGCGCATCGTTGAAGGTCGCAGATCTTGAGACAAGGGTTGGTGGGCGTCTCGAGCAGAACCATGCTCACCTTGCCGCAAAGACCCGCGGCAGCATCGCGGCTGCGCTTCTGGAGCATCTCTTCAACCTTGTCGGCATCAGTGGTATCCACATGGTCGGTGTGGATGTTTTGGTGCGAAGCGAGGTAGCCCAGCAGACGGTTGGTGCCGCCATACAGATCGTCGCCGGCAATGATGCGCTCTCCCGCCTTGACGATGCGAGTGATCACGTCAAGACAAGCCATTCCACTGGAAACGGCAAAGCTGTACTTGCAGTTCTGCAGCTGGCACAGGTGGTGCTGGAGCATGGAGCGGGTGGGGTTGCCCGAGCGGGAGTAGTCGAACTCGGCACCAGGGAGACCCTTGAAGGTGGCGGACATATAGATGGGCGCGGACGAAGAACCGTACTGATCCTTGTGGTTGGGGTCGTCTACGGTGGCGCACTGGGTGGCGAAACGGTAGCCATTGGGGCCACGGCGATCCTTGTGCGAAACAAAGGGGAGCTTGACGTCGCCCTCGTCGCCGACGTCGGAGGGTTCAGGCGAGGTGGGGATGGAAGAGTTGAGCGAGGCGACGGAGGAGGCCATGTCGGTATTGTAGGGCGTGACGGTGGACGCCTGCGAGGACGACACGCTGTAAGTGTCACGAGGGGCCGACATGGTTGGTAACCGACCCGGCGTCAAATATTGAAGCGTGCAGGGAATAACAGAAACAAAGAAGATGGTTTACGCAGTCGTGTGCGAGGTTTTTGCTGTGCAGTGGCGAGGTGATGCCTGTGTAGTTGAACGAGGTTGGCCGAAAGAGGGCGAATTTGGATCGCCGCTCTTCAGGGATGAGGTATCAAAGTGTGCGCTCTGTTCGATGAGCTGTATGACGCAGTGTAGAATGTGTATGTGGTAGTAGCGATGGTGTCGAGAAGAAAGGATGCGCAAGCCGGTGTGAGTGTTGAGCGAATCAACGCCTATCCGAAAGCACCCTTACTACGCACTGAGCCCGGAGAGCGGAGAGAGCGGAGAGAGCGGTGGGGAACGGACACCCAAGCCTGGCACGAGTCACTTTTGGCAGGGCAGCCAGCCAGTCTCTCTCTCCCAGCCACCCTTTGGAAATTCTCAATTCCAGACGCACGCAGCGAATTTGAGCTGTTGAGCCGCACCGCCCGCTGTCTTTGTTCGCATGGCGTGCTTTGGTACAAGACAGGATCGGGCATAGATCTCTCTTCTCCACCCTCGATCCCAGCTCTCTCGGGACTCGGACATGTATCGCTTCAACACCTGCTCGCCTCTTGACTTTTCCCGGGACCCTTTCTTCCTCCTTCTCGCATTCACCACCGTTCTCAACCCTCCCCACCATCACCCTTCCCCATGGCCGCTGCACCCCCAACAGCGCCCTCGTCACGCGGCGATAAGCGCCCCGACTCCCGCCGCTTGGCCGACTTTGCCGCCAAAGCAGCCGAGACCTTTGTCTCGGCCTACTACGCCGCTTCCGATTCGCCACAACGCACCAACCTCGTCCCCACGCTCTACCTGCCCAATTCCTCGATCGTGTGGAATGGTACACCAGTCAGTGGGAAGCAGGAGCTGACAGCAATGCTGAATAGCATGCCGGGGAGCAAACATGAGGTAAATGCGTTTGATTGTCATGCTCTTGGAGGCGCTGTAGATGGAGGTAAGTCTCAAACAAACGAATCCCTGGAGATAGTTGTGATGAATTTACAAGGTCAGCCTCAATAGGCGTCGATGTAGCAAGAATAGCAGCACCTTTTTTGCAGTCGAACGCGCGAAAACTTCCGATTCCAAGACTCGAGCACAGCAGCATTAGCAGCATTGTCGCCGGCTGGTGTGGGAGAGGCGGAATAGGGGTTAGAGAGGCGAGAACGAACACAGTCCCGGTCCAGCTTCCCCGCAGCGCAGCCTTGGTTGCAGAATGGCGATCAGGTTAGACTGGGTCAGACGCTTTCCATAAGGGTTCGATACCTACGCACACAGCAATCGAGATCAACTGTCGTATCGAGTAGTATATGAAGCATACATCTTTCCTTTGCCTTCTCCTCCATCTACCTCCTCCCCATCTCTCCCATCCTACCCCTCTTTCCTCCGTTTCCCTTCCCGATTCCTTCTTGCCTTGGTTCTTCAGACACTAACGCCTCTCTTCTTTCTCCAATTCCTCTACTACCATTGCACCGCATTCGCGACGGGTCCAGCCAACTTTATCGCCCCCTCCGTCCTCCTCACTGTCTCTGGTACCGTCTCGCACCACACCCCGGAGTCCTCTTCCGCGCTGAACCTGTCCACTTCTTCAGCTCCAAAGTCTGCCACATCCTCCACGCACGGTGCAAATCGCAACCGCGGCAACTTTGACCCAGATGCGCCGATCAGCTCGCACCCGCGTGCTTTCTCACAGAACTTTGTCCTCGTCGATGCGGCGAATGTAGCTGCAGCTGCACAGGGGCAGGCGCAAGCGGTGGGAGAGGGAGGCGTAAGTGTATCTAGCAACACAGGGAAGGATGGAAGTGTCGTGTTGAGCGGAAAGTACTTTGTTCAGGCGGATAGCTTCCGGTTTGTCGGCTAGGCAAGATCAGGAGCGAGGGAGAGATACACATTTATACCATGTACAACATCATTACTCTAGACAGCAATTGTTGAAAGCACAACCCTGTCATGGGCAGATTCGCAACGCAGTACTGTGAGGTGCGGGTGCGAGTGTGAATGTAACTTTTGCTTTCTGAGCTCTGCTTTTGCTCAACTTACGGCTCTTGTGCTCTCACACGCGCCGCGACACGCCGAATGATGAACGAGGTGCAGCGAATTTGAGCTTTGATTGCAATAAGAAGTCTCGTTTTGTTCACACAGCACTACCGGCGGCGGTGGTAGTGGTGGTGGCGGAAGGGGGTATAGTTACAATGCATATCCCTCTCTCGTTGTCCATGAGGGGGGAGCGTTAGAAGTCGGTGCGGTCGAAGTGGGTCGAAAAGTCATACAGTTCCCCTGGCGCTGCTATTGCTACTCCTATTCCTTCCCCCGCTGCTTTCCCCGGGTTGAACTCCATATCCACATCCATCCCCATCGCGTCCGCACACCCTGATGTAGTCGAAGGAAGCTCCAGTTCCCGCTGGGGTTGGGGTTGGGTGTGAAACGGCGAAAGCGTTGAACTATGTGTTCTAGTGAACCCTCTCGAAGCAGCACTTGCACCACTGGGCATGACGGGAGTGGAGAAGATGGATGAGCTGGATGAGCTGGAGGATGTGGAGGAGGAGAAGGAGAGTTTTGGAGCGGGGAGGTTTGCGATTCGTCTATCCCTCCCTGCTGCCGCGAGGTTATGCATTGTTGGAGTAGTTGTGGTGGTGGATGATTGCTCTTCTGCATCCGACGAAGAGGACGAGGAGGAAGAGTATCGTCTCGAACGCTTCACCACTCCCACCTCCCCTACCTGCGTATCTTTCCGCAATCCGCCAAAATCCACCCTCGTCATCGGCTCCGTGTGAACCCGACTCCACCCTCTCCTCGTATTCAACACATTTGCTAGAATCTCGCGTTCCGACCTAAAAGCTTCTTCTCCACAGTTTGTCCCGAAGGGATCGAGCGAGGTCGTGATGCGAGAATACCCCTGGTTGACCCTCGATCGAATGCGCCATCCCAAGTTCTGCAACGCAGTGTGCACTTCCGTGTCCACAACACCGCGTCCATCCGCAGCATTGTGAGCCGCGCCAGAAGACGAAGAGGCAAAGTTGGTGTTGGAGGGTGTAGAAGAGGAAGGCGCATGAGGGGAGAGCGCAAAAGCCGTTGGCCGGTCACCAAAGTGTTTCTTGTACGCATGCGTATACTCCGATGCCCCCCCACCACTTGTTATAGGGCGCCTTGCCGATGCCGAACCCATCTCCATCGCTGCTAACTACTGAGCAAGAGCCAAGCTCCAGTACGTAAGAGAGAGCTGCGTCGAAAACCCGAGACCTGGTCCCGAGAGAGAGAAGGAGGTACAGACGATCTGAAGCGGGGTGGTTACGCTGCGATCCCCAGGTATCCCACCTTTTATAAACGAAGCTGAGAGATGATGGTGTTGGTGGGGACGTGCTGGTGTGATGGAAGGGACGAGAAGGAGAGGCGTTGCATGAGCTGCTGGCGTGCATAACACCATATGATTTCACGAAAGCATGCACGGTTTCACGGATACATATGAAATTCTACCCTCCAAAGTCGCGTCAACACGACCCCACCGTTCCACTTTACGCGTTCGACGCACACCACCGCACGCGTTTCGATTCCGTTACGCGCACCCTCGCCCGATTTGCAAACTGAATCTCCATACACACATGCTCTCGCAACACACACACAATACAATACACAGCTTGATGTATTTCAGCCCAGTACGCTGTGGTCCACCTGTTGAGAGAGATTGTGAGGCTGGGAAAGTTGAGTTCCGAGGGTCAAAAAGTTGCGTTCGATTGTGTGTGTGGTCGACAAAAATAAACAGAAAATTGGACGGGCATGGGCATGACAGGAGAAGGGAAGGGAGGTGTGACAAGACAAGTGGCACGCCACGTGTGTGTCTGTGTATAGGAGTGTGCAGAGTAGGGTGGCGAGGACATCAAGGCTTGAGCGGCTTTCGGCTCTGCAGCACCTCGCGACAGTCCGGGTCTCGCAAGACGCCTCTCTCTCTCTACGGAGAGTTGGCAAAGTACTCGACCACCACCTGCGGCCTGTACTCGTCACTCGGCAGCGCCTCGATCTTGGGATAGTACTTGTCGCCCTTTTGCACAAAGAACCTGGGCTCCCACGTTGCGCCCGTATCCTCCCTCTCTTTAGCAAGCGCGCGTTGCTTCTCCTCGATCGCGCTCTTGCTCTCTGTGGCCTTGTCGAGGTTCTTCTCCTTGATGGCCTCGGTCACCTTGCTCCACAGCCTGCGCGATTCATTCTCCTCCTGCTGATCCTCGGGAATCACCTCCTTTTGCACAATAGTAGCCTTGTGAGCGTCAAAGAGCTCCTCGACCTTGCCCGAGCTCGAGTCCTTGTAGTCCATCGAGTCGCTCCACTTGCCTGTGATCTCGCCGACGGTCTTGCTTCCCTTGGTCACTTTTCCACCGATGGCGTTGTAGGTGCCGGTGAAGTAGCCCTTGGTCTTGAACTCGACGTCGCAGCTGAGATCGGTGTGGTCGTTGCGAATCTTGCTCGTGTCGCCGAGCTCGAGCACCATGCGACCAAACAAGATGCCACGGGCGTACATGTTTGGCATCGAGATCTGGTACTCTCCGTCCTCCTGGCGGTCGAGCAGCACGACGCGATTCTCGCCGCCCATGATGGTCGCAGCAGAGTTGCCGAGGAATTTGGACTTGGGCTTGAGCTCGCCATAGATGAGCAGGTTGTTTTCGGGCGAGACGTAGTAGTAGGCGCTGATGGGAGGGTGGTGGGAGACCTGCTCGGCAATGTAGTAGCCCTTGGTGCCGTCGGTGTAGTTGTAGGTGCAGCGGAAGAACTCGCCGAGGATGGGGTTGTATGGCTTCTTGACACCCTTTGGCTTGATGTGCCAGCCCGAGAGGTAGTATCGTGTGACCTGAAGGAAACGCTCCTCGGGCGAGTCGATCTTGCCTGCACCAAAGATGAGATCGGGATGTGACATAAAGTCGGTGATGCGCTCGAGCATGGACCTGGGCTCAAGGACGAAAGTGGGCAAGGTGACCTTGGACAAGTCCATACCTATGCGGAGCTGGCCGATGAGCGACATGAGAATGTTTCCCGACTCTTCGTCGAGCTCCTCGGTGTCATCGGCGGAAGCGCCCTCGGGAGGACGATCCTCCTTGGAGGGTTTGATGTGCGACTTGGCACCCGAGACGGCGCTGCCGACGTGATCGAGCAGACCCATTGTAGCAAAAGGAGGTGTGTACAAACGAACTTTGCGACCGTGTCTCGCAAGTGCACAGCGATATTGAGATGCGAATGCGTCTGCTACTTTAAGCAAATTGTCTCGTAGTTGAGCGAAGGAATGCGCAAGCCGTGGACCAATACGCGGAGAGTGCACTTTCTATCAAGTAGCGTTTGAGCACGACGCGGCCGTTCTACGATCGAAGCCGAGCAGCACAGTCAGGTGGAGGCCGAGAGAAGGACGATGCGCAGATACAAGCCGTGTCCTGCCGGGTGCTACTTGCGTTTGGCGTGCCAGCACAGCACAGCACAGGTGGAGGATGGAAAGAGTAGAGCGAGCGCCCGAGTGGATGACGAGCGCGAGGATGCGTTGCAGCAAATATGCGCGGATGGTGCGGATGGTAGTGGAGTAGGAGAAGCGCAGCGAAAATAATGAGGACGAATGAGATGATGATGTTGGCGGCGACGGCGGCGGAGGAGGAGGCAGGGACACGGGCAACGGGGCATGGGCATGGACATGGGCATGGGCATGACAGGGGCAAGCCAAAGACAGAGGCGAATGGCAAAAGGGCCAAATCTCGACTCTCCAACTCAACTTTGGCGACAGATGGAATGGGATTTCAGTGCAGCGGCAGCACCCGTGAAATGACCGCGGCGCAATATCACGCACTTACTTTTCAAAAGAGAGGGCGACAAGGAGTGAGGTGAAAGCGACGATACAAAATCAGAACGGCTTGTCTGTACTGACTGACTCTGCTGAAATCTCGGCTGCGCCTGCGCTTCCACTCATCAGCCCATTCGAAAATATTATTTATGTTATTTTTACTGTATATATCAAAGAAGCGTGTGGTCCAAGCTCGTCAGCTGTTGCGCTGCACCGATGACGAAACGTAGAATCGCAAACGAGTGGTGGGGGGGAATCCAAGAGCAAGTGAACAGATCAAAGTTCCCTCCCAAATCGCTTTTTTCTTTTTGTGATACTCCACCTCATTATAGTACATTTCTCGCTGGCTGGGCTGGCCCGTCCGTTGCTCGGCGCCATTTGTCCGGTTGGCCCCCCTCTGTTCTTTCCCTTGCTCTTTTTTTTTTTTTTTTTTTTTCTCCCACTTTCCACTTGTCCGTGTCTTCGATCGACGTGCCAAGCAAGCAACTAAGCCCTCCTCTCATCCCAAGCATTCCCCGCTCCTTTCCCCTTCTTTCTCCCCCCTTTTTCCATGGCCTTTGCCATACAACCTGACCGAGACCCTGAAAGGTGATGGCCCTGAAAGGTGGTGGTTTAGCGTTCTCAATCTCTGGTCACTTTCTGTCTAGGTATTTCAACACATCCCTATGCGTGTACGTCAAGAGATAACACATGCTAGCTGAGGCTGACTATCAGTAACCCCAAGCACAGTGTAGCGCACGGACCATCCAAGTCGTCCCTATATCACCTAGCTCTGCTGGATCCTTCTCGCCCTGCTCGCTCGTCAACAATGAAAAGTCTCAAAGCATAATAGGATCTACAGTACTTTCAGACCAACTGACGTGTAGAAAAGGCTCACACGCAGCAAAGATGGTTTGAATGAAGCATGCCATCGAGGCAGCTCTAGAGCAAGCATTTTGGGATTGACAAGACGACGCGCAGTGGTGGATGCAAGCATGGCAAATATCAAGAGACCGAAACCGATGTCAATGAGAGGAGAAATGAGCGCGACAGAGAGGAAAACGAGCGAGCGATGTATGTGTGTGTGTGACAAATGGATCGAGAAGCGTTCGACACCGGGGAGGGTGTGTTTGGGTACGAGTGCATGGGTACCGAGAGGCAGAAGGGAGCAACGTAGCAGTATGGCATGTAACGAGAAAGGAATCTGGGTTGCGGGGTTTTGAATGCAAGCGTGAGTGAGATAAGAGCAGGGCCGGAGACAATGGATAGAAACAAGCAGAGTCGTGAAAGCGTGGTTCGTAAAGGGTCGAGATGCGAAAAAAGCAAGAGGCATGTTAAGGCAAACGATGCTGGAGTGTCGGCGTCGCCACCTAGACGAAAAAGTGCGTGTAGATTCGACTCGACGGCGCCACAGCCATCTCCTCCATCTTGTACGTGTTGAGCTCCTCCTTGATCCGCTGCGCCAACAGCGGTGTCAATCGGTTGCACGTCGCCAGCTCGCCGCGGCGGTCGTACACCGTGGCAGGCCAGGTCGAGTGGAAGATGAGGTCTTCAGCAAACGACAGCTTTTTCTTGGGCTGCATTGGAGCGGTCACCGATCGCTGCGCAAGGAAATCGACGTTCGAGGCGTCCGTCATCAGCGACAGCGTAGGCATCGAAGAGTTCGAGTGGTGTCCCAATACGCCGCCCGCATGCTGGATCGAGCCAGGCGAGGCCGACCGCGCCGGCACATCTCCCGAGCGCGAGCCTGGTCGAGAAGACGCCGGCGAGTCCGTCTTGGCGCCCACGCCATCCAGACGCTCAACACCAGCTGCGCTGCTGGAGATGTGGGTCATGGGGCTAGCGCTGTGCAATGTGGAAGAAGCCGACGCAGACTGAGGAGCGTCGTAAGAGTTGGCCCGAATGCGTCCAGCAAAGGGTTTCTCGAAGCCGCCGCTGAGCGAGAGATCGGGCGTGGAAGCCGTCTTCTTGAGGATGCTTTTAGGATTCTTGAACTGCGCAGCACTCGCGCGTGACCTCTCGATGCCCTCTCCCCAGTGACGCAGGCTGTCGGTCTCAAACTCGTCGCCAGAATCCTCGCCACCGAGGCCACCAGCGGCCGGCATGTGTGGCGGTTCGAGCAGCTCGCTATCGAACGAAGCATCAAATCCGCCCTCTTCGCCGTATGACATCGAGAGCTGCGGTGGCACAGCAGACACGATGGGGTCAGTGTTCTGCTGGCCATTGGCACCGTCAGCATAGTGCTCCGGCTCGGCATAGGTGGTCTCGAGTCCAGTGGCAGCGTCCGAAGTGATGGAGCTGATGCTGCCACCGCCGCTGCTGCCAAACTTCTTCCGCCAGCCTCGCTTCGACTTGAGCCTTTCCTTTTCCTTTTCGATCATCCTTTGGCGATTCTCGCCCGCCTCTCTGGCTCTGGCTTCCGACTCTTGACGTTCGCGAGCAGCACGTGCCTCGGCCTCGGCTTGAGCCTGCATCTGAAGCTGATGCTGTCGCACATAAGACGCGGCGGGCGTCATACCGGTGTCGGTGGCACGTGCACTCTCGAGCTCAACTGTGGCGTGCGTGATGGAAGCGGTGGCGGGGATGCCCTTCTTGCTCTTAGGAGTCTTCTTGGCCTTGGTATTGATAGCCGAATCGTCGGAAGCGGCAGGCATGGCGCCAAACGTGTCGCCGTGAATGCCGTCTCGACCCTCGCGTTCTTTGTCCTTGTTGAACATGTTGGTGAGGCCCATGAGCGAGTGACGTCGGGCCAGCTTGCCCAGATTGCCTACCTTGCGCAGCATCACGGATGCGCTTGAGACGGTTGACGAGATCGAGATGTTGTCGGTGGAAGAGTTGAACTTGCGGTTAAAGATGCTGCGCCTGCCTTCGTTGCTGCTCGAGAGAGGAGGTCGAGTGCCGCCGCGTCGTGATGTGATCGAGGCGCCAGAGGAGCCGGCAAGCGCCGCTCCATTGTCGGGAGTGCGCGGAGGCGAAGTGGACCGAGTGGATCCAGTGGATGCGTTGGTGTCGCCGGACGAATTGGGCAAGCCGCCCAGCTCACGGCCGAAGACAGGGTTCTGACGACGAGCAGCCGCCGCAGAAGACGACGACGGTCCGCCATAGGCTCCAGCTTCTTGGATGTCGTTCATGTTGGAAAAGGAGAGCGCCTTGCGAAGCTTGCTCGAAAGACCCGTCTTTTTGGATGCTTTTGGGGCGTAGCCAGGCATGGGGGTCGAACGGCCACCGTCGACGCGATCGTCGTCGCTGCCACCGTACACGGCTTCCTCGTCATCATCCTTGGTCGCTTGTCGAGAAAGCGGCGAAGGTTTCTTGAAGGAGGCAAGATTAGAGGTAGCGAGGCTAGGGGGCTGGACTCGCTGGGAGCCATTGACAGAGTGGATCGAAGCCGAAGAATCGGATCGCTGATGAACGGGTGGGGCAGCAGCAGACGCGGAAGCCGTTCTGGAAGAAGCATCCGAGGCGAGCGAGGACTGGCTGCTGGTCCGTGGTGGAGCGCCGCGCAAGTGTGCGAGCCCGACCTGAGACGAAGCTGCGCCTGGAACGTTCTTGGATGCCGGTGCGGCGGCGGCAAGCCCGGGCGCGGAAGCGGAGGAAGAGACGTTGCCAAATCCGCGTTTGCGCTCAGCAGCGAGCATGGGTGAAGTCTCGCGCGAAGAAGACTGCGAGGCTGCGCTCGAAGTGCGCATGCGTGGCGCGGGAATGCCCGATGCAGTTGAAGCGGAACCGATGGAAGAAGGTGCGGCGCTTACACCACTCGAGGGAAAGGCCTGGGTGTTGGCGACGCCGACGTCCGAGTTGCCGCGTTGTGTTCTGCGGTAAGGATGGAAACCAGCTGCAGACGAGACAGACGAGGAAGCCGAGTGAGCGGTAGGATTCACCTGGCCAAACTGACCTGCGGGCATGGGCTGGCCATTGAAGCTGCGCATCTGGTTGAGCTGCGGAATGGCGCCAGCATACGATACGCCGGGAAAGGGAGCGAGGACCTGGGCGCCCTGTTGCTGCTCGCGACGAAAGGTGTCATTGTAGGTAATGTGCTGAGGTCGCTGAGGGGTCGAGGTGGTGCGGCGGCGGCTGTCAGGTGTTGGACCAATATCGCTCGTGGGGGAAGGTGATGGTTGAGAAGCCTGATGCTGCTGCTGGCCGTAGTAGTGCTGTGCCTGCAACATTTGCTGGTACTGCATCCATGCAAACTGGTTGTGCTGATGTTGTTGATGTTGCTGCTGCTGTTGGACGGTCATGTGTGGATAGTAACCGGGCGTGGATTGGCCAAACGGTTGGGTCTGAAACTGACTGCCGAACATGGGGAGCGCGATGTTTTTCTCTCGACAGGGTTGCAGAAGTAAAAAGGCTTTCGAAAAGTGGACAATGACCTTGACGAAGCAGCTGTAGGCGGAAGCGAAAGGCTCGGGAGTTTGCGCAGTCGGACAGCGGGCAGAGTGGTGAATGCGGGAATGAAGGACTGCAGAGATGGCTGCTGCAAATCAGCTGCGGAGGAAGGCGCAAGGTGCAAACGCGGCGCGCGATCAAAATCGAGGTGAAACTAAGCGCAGCTCAATGTGTTGGGCCAAGCGATTTGTTCCAAGGAAATGTATAATGGATCTGGCTTGGTTTCGATCAATGCGGTTTTCTCGGTGCGGATCATGCAAGTGTGGCACGGGCGTACCTCGAATCGTGAGAGGATGTCTTGCGGTGCAATATGATGATGATTGCAACAGTTCTAGTGCTGGGCGTCAAGAGCCAGCGCGCAAGCGAAACGGTACTGCTAGAGGTTGTGGAAGCCAATGTATGCAGTCAAATCCGAATCGTCTCGTCGTAGGCAAGATGCTTTCGAAGTGCAGGTGCGCGTCGGCTGAAGAGAGGCGAGAACGAAGAGAGGCGACGTTTTGGCGATCGCAAAGGCCGGCGTGGAGAGTGCAAGTGTCCTAAGCGGGCACAGAAGAGCACGTGAATGACAGAAGCAAGGATCTGCCGCGCACAACGAAATGCGGAAGGATGAAGGGTGAAGGGTGAAAGGTGAAAGGTGAAGAGGAAAGAGGAAAGAAGCGGGGGTTGGTGTGGGAGCAAAGATGAATGTTGGGTGGGGGGATGGCGTACAAAGGGTGTAGAAAGGAAGAGCGCGACGATGGAGAAGCAAAGAGGATCGTGACGAGGGATCAAGAGTTGCTGGCTTCGAATGGGAATTAGGACGAAAGGGAAGAGTAGCAAGCGCCCGAGAGAGAGAAAGAGAAAGAGAGAGAGAGGCAGCTAGCGGAGCAGAAACAGCCAAAAAGCAGCCACAGTGTGTGCGGTGTGTGTGCGGTGTGCGGTGTGCGGTGTGCGGTGTGCGTGTGTGTCTGTGAGTGAGTGAGAGGTGTTGGACGAGTGTGTGTGTGTGTGTGTGTGTGTGTGTGTTTCGAATGGGTGACAGAGCCAGTGAGACGCCAGAAGAGGGGCCGAGTGGGGCCAGCCAGCCAGCCAACGAGTGAGACGAGGAGAAAGAGCGAGAGAGGCTGTGGTACTGCTGTGGTACTACTGGATTCTGGCAGAGAAATCAAAAATGTGTTCGTTTGGATTCTGACAGGAGCGGTGACCGCCGTTGGTCGTTCGACCCTTAAAACAAGAGCGCCGTGCGGTGTGGTGTGGTGCGGCGCAGCAAAAGGGGCAGCAGCAGCGTCGGCCGATTCAGATTTCTTGCAGCTTGCAAAAGAGGCACAATTGCAGTCTCTCTGTTTGTTGGCCTGTCGGCTTGCTGGCTTGCTTGCTTGCTTGCTCGCTCGCTTGCATGGATTGCGAACGACAGGCCAGGGTTTTGGAAAATCAGAATCAGAATAGCAGCTCTAAGCGAAGCACAGAAATTCATTGCCCAAAGATTGAATCGCAAACCCGCCCGGAGCAAATTGCCACAACTTAAAAAACCCCTCACGCGCAAGCACACGCAACAAGCTCACGCATCAATACGCAAAAACGGCCTGAGCTGTACAGTTACTGTACGCCCACCAGCATCCTAGCACCTATGACCCACATTGTACAGTATTTTCTACAGTATCTGATGTCTTTGATCATAAGAATGGTGCCAACTGTACAGTCTTGGCCTTAGTCGATAGGTGCGGCAACCGGGTGAGGCGGCCACCAAGCGATGGGATGGGGTGGAATGGCGGAAAGGCGAGCTAGGTTCTCATCACTTGAAAACAGAAACGCCGAGCAGTCAGGCAGTCAAGCAAGCAAGCAAGCAAGCAAGCAAGCACTGAATCGATGGCGATCGTGCCGGTTGTGCGCCAGTCGATCGTGGCTTGCAAAGCTCTCAGCATGTCCCGTCAAACGAACGATGCATGAGTTTGACTCGAAATCCATTCACACCCTTGTTTGATGACCAAAATGGCACATGAATGGTCCCAAGATCCCGAGCTGCTTTGTTTTCCCTCTGGTTGATCGATCAGCAGCGAACGCAAACATCACCAGTTCAATCACTCTCGTACTCTCAGATCGCCAAGTCGCTCGTCTTTAGATCTAGCGTATGAGCTCGGGAACGCAACGCCTCACTTACAGAATTCGAGAAACACGATCTGAGCGAACTTACTGTAGCACGCGTAACTTAACCAACACACTGTATTCGATGATGGTGTTACCGCCTTCTCCGCTCTTCGAATCGATTGCGGGTGTTTTTCTTTTCTTTCCTTTTAATTCTTCTGGCTTTTTTGTTCTCCGCTATGCAGTGCTGTACAGTACGTTTGCGTGCACGCAGCGGGTTACAGTAGCAAGCATGCTTTTGCGAACCTTGCGATGCGGATCGAACCCAAATCGCACGGTCGGTGTGGTTGTGTAACTGCGTGCTGGAGCTGTGCGGTCTGTTGACCGTCGTCAAATCGTCATCAGCCGCTACTCTAGCACTTCTTCTCAATGATCCACGCAGCCAAGATCTCAGACACTTCGCAACTCGCACTCACACTCGCAAAACTCACACGTGGAGCACCGAGCGAAAAGCAAGTGTTCAACCCTCTCCATCGCTGCCCTGGTTGCAACTGGCGTTGGTCAAAGCGGTGCGGGACATACAACGCGAGAATGGTGCGGAAGGCGGGCCCTTTCTTTCCCCTCCAATGCAAATCAGCGCACCGTGCATGTGTGCAGATGCGCCAAACAGGGTGCAGCAGCTTGCATGCTTTTTATTCGCTGCGGGCGTACAGCGTATAATTGGCTGTGTCCTTGTGTCACGGACCTCACCCTTCACCTCTTCAAAACGTTGGTCTGGACGGCGTCGACACTGTTGTCATGGGTGATGAGAGGGCTTGTGCTTCATTTGCGACGCCTTCACAAAGCTGATTCCGCCTAAAGACAATGTCGGCTTTCTTCTATTTTCGGCGTCTCTTCTTGAGAAGAACAGCGTGCTTTGGGGGGAATAGAGGTGATCGCGATGTCGGCTATCCGCGCCGTGGGGTCCGAACCCGATTCGATTCGACCCTCTGCCCAGTCCCTCATTGCAGCAGCAGCAGCATGGAAAAGGGTTTCCGTCGACACTCCTTCTTGGCACTTGGCACCTCGCACCTCGCAACGCCTTCGCGTGCCGCAAATACAAGGTGTCGGTGTTCAGAGGCCTCCCCTGCCACTCTTTTCCCGCCCCCTTTGCTCTGTTTGCACCTTCGGAAGTCGACAAGCCGACCAGAGCTTCCAACGAACAACGTGACGAGTCTCTTAGCCGCGAGCTTCAAGCGCCACTTGTCATGCAAAGGAAACAAGGTTCCGAGGCCGACCGAGGCCGTGGCAATTTTTAAATGCGCCCGCTCGTCTGTAACTTAGTGCATGCCCAACTTGAACGACGCTGTGTCTAAGTCCTCATCTGAGCTGCGCGTGTTGTGGATCGGGACCGTGATCGATCCAAGATCGCGAACGCAATCGCAGTCGAGCAAGCTTGGTCTTTGCCCAGTGACAGCACCGCCATTCGTGTGCTTATTCCTTCCTTCCAGCATGAGACCCGTACGCTATCGCCTCCGATGGCATGAAGCCACTCGGCAATCCGACAGTTTGCATAATCACCAACCTGTTGGACCCGGAGGTGGTGTTCCAGTGTATGTTTCACTCAGTAGTGTGCAGATCAACACCCTCGTTCACCCCAATTTCCATTGCAGCAGTATTGTTAAGACGCAAACACGTCACGGTGAATTGATTGGCAGTGTGCGCGATGATGCCGAACCATATGTCGTTTTCCGTTTTCAGGGTCGTCCAACGCACAGCCTTCCGTTGGCTCTCACCCGCCGCTGCCGCTGGTGTTGCCGTTGGGTCGGCACCTCTTCCCGAAACCAACACACATACACACACAGACCTAATGTCCATTCTGTGCTCACTCGAGTCGAGACTCACAACACGGCGAAATATCCCCCATCTCGGCGTTCAACCGTCCGCGCTTCAACAAGGGCCTCGACTAACTCATATCACATCACTGCGCTGCAGACCAGACTCGGCCGGGCAGCTTATCCCGCTCGGGACCCTTGTTCCTGACACCCACACCACACACACAAACACGCTGGCAAAAACCTGTGCCAAAATCGGTCATCGTGCATCGATCACACTTTTCCTCCCCTCCCCTTCCCTTACCGTTTCAAGTATCTACTCGCATTCCATGTGAGACCAATACCTACACCTACGCGGCTACGAGACCCACACTGCAGCCATATATAGAACCTGTGGGTTTAAGGAGTACGGTAGCAAGTGGCAGCGGGTAGTCCAAGGGCCGTGGGTCAGAATTATTCCCCCTTTCTTTTCCGTTCATCTTTTCTGGCGCACTGTTTTTGTGTTTTCATTTTCATTTTTATTTTTCGATGTCGCAAAATAGCGAGCTCGTCCTCCATCCTCTTCCTCCCAGTCAGACCGCCCTAGTCTTGTGCTACAGCAGACTCCATCTCGCCCCAGACAATCAAGCTCACACACCATTTTCACACACTTCGGTCTAAGTTTCTCTGGAGACAAAGCAATTCAAAGCAGTTTGATTTTTGATGGTGGCACACAATGGGAACATGGTCAAACCCACAAGCAGGCTCGTTCAGGCCTTAGTCTCACCGCCAACCTCGGTGGGATCCTCATGGATCTGTCCTTCCTCCTCATCGCGGCTGTCGTAGTCTTCGTTGTTGTTGCCGGCCGAAGCAGGTTGGCTCTGGTTGCCTGCTGCTGCTGCTGTCGATGTTGGGGCGACGGCGGCGGTTGTAGATGCGGGGGCGTCCGCTTTCGCGCTCGACTCTTGGGCAGACGCGGACTCGGGTCCTTTTGACGATTCTCGCGGGTCGACGTCCATCGGCTGTGCTGTGTTGTCCGGACCGCTGTTGGCCTGAGGCGAAGCGGTCTCGGGAGAAGGCGTATCGCCGGTGGTATGCGCAGCTGGAGCGCTTTCTTTACGACTGGAGCCCTCCGATCCCCCGCGCGCTGCACGACCAGCGTCCACAGAGTCGGGCTTAGCAGGCCCAGAAGCATTCACACCGTTGGAGTCAGCCGTAGACGGCTCTGCTGCATCGCCTGCCGTCGAGGTCGCAGGAACGCTGCCGCTGCCGCTCTTGGCACGCTTGTAGGAATCCTCCAGCCCGTTAGCGTTCCTTTCCTCCTCGGCAAAGGGTCGTTTGCCCAGAGAGCTCTCTGCACGTCGATCTGGGCTGTGAGCTCGATCCGACGGCGCCGTCGCAGCAGGAGCTGCAGGAGCAGATGCGGATGCAGAAGCAGCACCAGCGAGACCCATCAGCGCATCGGCAGCACCTTCATCGTAGTCCTCATCCACCATACGAGACGACGGGGCACGCGCTGCGAGCGGCTCGTTGCTGCCGTCCGAGCTGGCGGGCGAGATGTCGCGTTGCGCTCGAGCACCACCAGCGGGCGAGCCAGGTCTTGAACCGTGCTGGTCGTCGCGCGAACGCAACGGGGTCGAGACACCCTTCTTGGCGCCTGCAGCCACGGAACCGTTCTTCCCATTCTTGGCTGCAGCACCGCCCTTGGCCGACCAAGGCGAGCTGGCTCGCGAATTAGTTGCTCTGCCCTTCTTGCCCGCAGCCGAGGGTGCGGGCGAAGGAGGTGCAGGTGCAGACTCGAGCTCATCCTTGGACTTGGGTCCTCGTCGCGGCTTGCCAGCGCCAGCACCACCGGGACCACCAGTGTTGCGTCCCTCTGCTCCGTCATGAACGGAAGGAGGGCCGTGATCACCGCCACGTGCACGTTCCCAGTCTGGTGTAGGTCCACGAAGTCCAGGCAGTGGCGGTCGAGCAGGTCCACCAGCCATAGGTCCATCATGGCCTTCGCCGTATCCGTCATAGCGGCCCTCGCTCGCCGGGAGAGGAGCAAGATGTCCTCGCTCGTGCTCAAAGTGCGGCGGCGGAGGTCCCCGTTCGTCGTGACGCACGCCAGGAGGGGGTCCGCGTTCGTAGCCTCCACGCGGACCACCAGGGCCAGAGCCAGGGTGACCATTGTTGTAGTAGTCTCGCGCCTCGTCGCGTCCGTAGACGGGAGGCCGACCGAACGCAGGCGACGGCGCGTTGCTGCCACCATGCTGTGAGCGTGCATAGCCTGACTCATTTTTTGGCGTGAT
The DNA here is from genome assembly GCA_928869825.1 of Ustilago lituana. Classification (NCBI taxonomy): domain Eukaryota; kingdom Fungi; phylum Basidiomycota; class Ustilaginomycetes; order Ustilaginales; family Ustilaginaceae; genus Ustilago; species Ustilago lituana. The sequence continues at coordinate 161,571 of CAKMYA010000040.1, forward strand.
GCGGCCGCTGGTTGGGTAGCCACGAGCGGCTTGCTCCCTTTCGCGTTCACGTTCACGCTCGCGTTCCCATTCCAGCTCGCGCTCTCGTTCGCTCATGGGTCCACCCATCGGTCGACCGTAGTGGTCCAAGGGCGGAGGTGCTCCACCAGGTCCACCTGACGCAAGCGACGGCGGACCGCGGAAGTCGCCGTGGCCGTGTGCGTGCGGGTGAGGACCGTGTCCGTCGTGTATGTCCGAGCGAAGAGGCGGTGGAGGCGATCGACGCGGTGGCGATCCCAACCTCCTGCCGTAAGGGTCCATGCGCGACGGGCCGGGCGAAGGGCCTCGCGAGTGCGAAAAGCCGCCACGACCCAGCGGCTCCACTCCCACAGGACCTCCCATCATGGGTGCCAGAGCACCGGGGGGAGGGCCTCGCGGACCACGCTCGTCTGGAGCTGGCGGACCAGCGCCAGGGCGGAAGGGCGGCGGCGAGTGAGATTGTCCCAAGTGGCCCGGCCCAGGCAGATCGCGCTCTGAGGGTTCGCCACGTCCACCACCGGTGCCAGCAAGCTGTGGACCACCGAGCGGTGGAGGATACGATGGACCAGGTCCACCGCCAATCTGAGTGGGCGGCCCGGGTGCCATGCCGTTGTTGTTGGCGTAGGCGGTGGGATGCACATCCTGGGGAACAGGTGCCTCGGGCAGCTCGCCGCCCTTCGCCTCGGCATTGCGAAGAAGCTGCAAACGCTGCTGGATCTGCGGGTTGTCAGGATCGAGGTCGGCGGCTCGTTCGTAGGCGTGGATAGCGTCGCTGATCTGGTTGTTGCATGCCTCGTACAAGCTGCCGAGATCGAACCAGACCTCGGAGATGTACGGGTTGAGGCGGATGGCGCGTGAGTAGGCGTCGAGCGCATCGCGGTACTGATTGATCTGGTAGTAGAGGACGCCAATCGAGCACCAGAAGGTGGGGTTCTTTCCATCACGGTACACAGCTTGCTGGTAGGCCTCGTACGCCTTGTTGTAGTTCTGTTCTGCCATGTAAGCGCGTCCAAGCAAGTACCAACTCTGCGCATCGTTTGGGTCCGACTCGAGACTCTTGGTGAGGAACTGGATGGCTCGCTCCTGGTTGTTGAAGCCGGCATTGGAGAGGTGGTAGAGCCAACCGAGCTGCTGAAGCACTTTCGCGTGGTTGGGGTTCTCGGCAAGAACACGCTCATAGGCTTCCTTGGCGGCGTTGAACTCCTTCTGCTGCTCGTAGACGTGGCCAATCTGGAACCAGATGTCGATCTCGGTGAGTGGACGCGGTGGATTGTCGAGAATGTAACGGAAGCATTCGAGACTGGCTGGGAACTTGTTCTGCTGCTTGTATATGATGCCGAGACGGAAGTAGATCTCGTTTGCCTTTTCGTAGTTGGGGTCCATTCGCACTACGCTTGCAAAGGCCTCCTCTGCATGCTCGAGGCTGCCATATCGGTCGTAAAGAATGCCGATGCCGTACCAGAGCTTGGGCTCCTTGGGGTTGGGGAGGTGGTAGAGCGCCTGCTGGTAGGCAGTGTAAGCGCGCTGCAAGTCGTCCATCATCAAGTAGCAGTGGCCCATGGAACCCCAGGTATCGCCGTTCTCGGGAACGATGTTGAGCACGCGCTGGAAGTAGTCGACGGCCTTTTCAAAGTTGTCCAAAGTGCGATGGACGCCGGCGATGGCACTGAGAGCGGGGACCGAGTAAGGGTTGTGTCGAAGGGCAGCTTCGTAAGCCGAGAGCGCGCGATCGTAATCTTCCATGGTTTCTGCAGCAGATCCGACCGAGACCCAGGCGGTTTCGTTGGCGAGCGAAAGTTTTTGTACGGCTGGAGAGGAAGAGGCAGGAGGAGCAGCAGGGCCACCAGCGGCTTCCATAATGCGGCTTTGAGCAGATGAAGATCGAGGAATGTGGGGGGGAGGTGGGGGTGGTGGACCACCAGCACCACCAGGGCCATCCGCCATGACCATGCGAGGAGGGGGGCCTCCGTGGCCGGGGCCGGGGCCGTTAACGCCGTTCATGGCATGTGGAGGCAATCCAGGAGGAGGTGGCATCGACTGCGCGTAGGAAGAGTGTGGGTGGTGTATGGGCCCATTGCCAGGACCGGGAGGCATGCCAGGACCGCCTTGGGGAGGAGGGCCTCCGCCCGAGTGGTGGAGATCCCTAGCACCTGCGTGAGGATGGTGGGAGGGATGGGCACTGTGACGCGATGAAGGCGGCATGTCGGATCGAGACTCGCTGCGGCAAGCTGAGCAGGCTGGACAGCTTTGTAATGGAGCAAGCTAAGTGAACCGAGATCCTCGAGCTGCGGGAGAGTCGACGCGGTCCGGATCGAGCTACAAGAATGCAGCGGTCTGCAAGTACGAGTCGTCGCTGGTTGAAAGCGATGCAGAGGTGATCGCGGAAGCTGCTTGACCCCTACAAAAGACTCGGATGTGCCGACAGCTATCCCAAAGCTCGGCGGACAAGCCGACAAGAAACGTCTATGCCGATCGAGTAGGCTTGTAAAGCCAAAGATGCTGGGAATTAGAACTGCCGAAGACCACGAACGAAGGCGAGATGGTCGTTTACTGAGCGAGTGACTGGGGACTGCGAACCCTAAAGCGACCTAGAACACCACTTGCTTGGAAGTGTGTCCGAATGCCCGACCCGACGCGATCCGAAACAGGTATGAGTAGAAAGTGCACGGAGTGTGTGTGTGTTTGTGTGTGTTGAAAGAGACGAAAGCGGAGAGGATGAACACAGATGTGCCGTTCGAACGGATGCACCCTTGATCGCGATCGAAGGCGAACAAACGAAAGGCAGCGAAAGAAGGAAGATGGTGGTGAGGGATGGTGTGAGGTGGAGAGGAAGCAGAGAAGGAAGAGAGCAAAGGCTGGATGGAATCCACAATTGCGGCGCGGCCGACGACGAAAGCAGCGTGGCGCGTGTTCTGAAAAAACGGTTGCGGTTGGGTGTCCCAAGCGGCAGAAGCGGAAAGCAGAAGCAGAATCGGAATTGGGCGTGCGCTCAGAGACCAGCAAAAGGGACGCGGAGAGAAAAGCGAGGCGAGCGCCAAAGATGGGAAATTGGACAGGCGACAGACAAACGTGAGTTGGCAAGCAGGGAAGACAGGCGAAGCGACGGCGGAAAGAGGGCACGGATATTGGTGAGCGCAAGGAGAAATGGCAAGGCTAGGGCTGGATTGGGAGGTGTTGAGCTTGCTGGTGCCCGTGTGGCTGCGAAATTAGATTGTTGTTGCTGCTGCTGCTGCTGCTGCTGCTGCTAAGCTGCTGGTGAAGAGGAAAGCGAAGCGAGAAGCGGCTTCGACTTCCACGCACTCGGTGCACCAGAACGGTATCCAACAAAACGGTCGCTTAGAGCTTGGCGGTGGTCAAACACGAAGATGAAGTCAATGGAAAACAATATTAAGGAAAAAAAAAAAAAGAAAAAAGAAAAAAAAAAAAGAGAGAGAGAGAGAGAGAGAGAGAGAAGAGAAAGCATGTGAGCAGACCAAGAGAAAATCTTCAATGTAGGCTGAAGAAGCTTCGGGAGGGGGAAGAGACATAACGAGACACCCAAGCAAGCAAGCAAGGATGCAAGTCCCGCTCGACATGACTCTACTGCGTTCGCACTGCACGCCCTTACTTTCCAGCACTGGCTTCCGCACTGTATCTTTTTCTTTTTTTTTTTCTTTTTTTTTTTTTCAGTTAATTTGGGATCGATGTTGTCTCTCAGCTGGAGGGGCGCATTCCATTTCGGCGACTGTCGACCGACCAATTAAGGTCCGGCCCCTCCAAGAGCGGGAGCTGAAAAGCACGCGAACGCTGCGGGGACAAATTGGCACAACGGCACACACCGACAAATCGTTGTTCGAAGCGTGGATCGAGGACGTAGAGCCTCTAAACTGCCATCGCACTGCGCAGCAGCTCAACTGAGCTGAGCAGAGTGTGGTGTCCGATTGACCGAACAAGAGACACTTGCTCGCTCGGCTGTACGCGAGGCGATGTGGGCCGATAGACTAAACGCGCAGCTAAGCTAGAGTACACTTACAGTACTGTATTATCAGCAAGGTCCGAGTCTATGACAGGCGAGGCATTGCTCGCTTCTGTAGCTTGTGAGGCGGATGAAGCGCGAGACGCGGCGGTGCACAAGAGTGGAAAGCGGTCAGACCGAAGCTAAAAAAAAGTGCGGTACCAACGGAGGGATAGAGAAATGCGAAGAAAAAAGAAGCGGATCGTTCGCATCACAGTCGTGTCGCATGGAGCGAGGCGAAAACGAGTCAGCAAAAGCCTCCTCACGTGCCTGCCTCCAGGTGCAACACCTGACTCCGCGGCCAAGACTGGTCATTGTTCCTCTACGGAGGATGAAATAAAATATAGAAAAAAAAAAAGAAAAAGAAAAAAAAAAAGACTGGAATCAGGGCAGAGACGGCAGGAAGACGCGACGCACGCCTGACGTGGAGTTGCCCAACCTTGCATAAAACTTAATCTCACAAGTGGTGTTTCGTTGGTTGATGCCACGGCTCGATTAGCAGCGGTCCTTTTTCTCTTTTTAGTTTTTCTTTCTTTCTCGATTCTGGCTGTTCCAAAAAGCGGAGGATTGCCCTGTTACGCCATCCACAGCCAAAGAGCACCAAGAAAGTTAACTCGACTCACACCGGCGCTCGACGGACGGTCAATACAGTGAACCTATATTGCCTGTCGGCGTTTCAAGGTTCCAATTGCCTGGCCCGCCTCTGCTAACTTAGTCTTTGCTTGAGACTTTGTCCTAGATACTGTACATAGGAGATGCAAGCTTCGACCACGCAACTGGCTGGCAGAGCGCCCTTCGTCTTTGGTAGATCCAAAATCCAGCACAGATTGTCAGATTCGAACATCTGTTCAAGCTGAACCATTCGACTCACAATCGGGATCGGGCTGCATCCTCCTATGAGCAACGCAATCATGCAAGACACCAACTTCCTCATGCTCCGCCACAACCCTTGTCACAACGAGGTACCATTCATGGCCAGCTAAGTTGGCTCAGCTACGGAAACGCACAGCGTGTGATGAGAATTCAGATCCGAGCTCGAAGTGACAACGAGATAGTTGGGATTGAATCGTGTCTAGAAATACATGGGTAGCGAGGATGAGATGAGTTGAGGCCCTGACTGAAGGCATCCGATTTGACCAAAAAACATGTTCGGCAGTCAGGTCAGGCTGTACGGTGCTGGCTGCTGGATGGCATCAAGGATCCAAAAGTTCCTCCACGTTTTGCCAATAGCTCGAGTTGGAGTTCTGCTCCATCAGCTTCTCGATCTCCTCCTTTGTGAGCCACTGGAACTCCTCGACCTCTCCCTTGGACTTCTGCAGCTCGGCGTTACCCGCCAACACGTGACCGCGGAGGAAGTAGGTCTTTTCGGCCGCAGCATCCGCCGTCTTATACAGTCCGACGGGAAGGTTCGACACCATCCAGATGTCCATCTTGTCGCCCAAAGTCTCGGTCACAGATGTAGGTGCGACCTGTTCAAGGCAACATTACCGTGCACAGTAGATTGGCAGATCAAACAGGAAAAGCAAGTCAGTATGCGTTCAGCTTGTGGAGGCGAGGCGAGGCCATAATCGCTGCAGATCATACTCACGTCGTGGAGGTTCTCGTGCTTGGTATCGGTAAGCGCCTTGGCAGGGAAGCGCCAAGTAGCAGCACCCTTGGCCGACTTTTGCTTGACGACGAGGTACAGTGTACGGTCCAGCTTTCGCTCGAGGCTGCGCACGTCATTCTTTGCATCGGCCTCCGTGGTTCTTGGCAAGGGTCGGCTCTCCTCGGCTCCATCAGCAGTAGCAGAGGCAGAAGTCGTCGGCACAGTAGTGGCATTGGCAGTGGAAGTGGCAGCGTCCTTGCCCTTGCCTGCGGTGCCCTTGGCTGCAGAACTCGACGCAGCAGCAGCGATGGCCGAGAATCCGAGCGGCGAGCTGGCCTGCTCCTCTTCGAAACGCTTCTCAGCCGCGGAACCCTTCTTAAAGTAAAAGTCCTTGGGGAACGGCTGCTGAAGTGCCTCAGAAAGCTGTCGATTGTACTCGTAGTAGGCCTGCTCGAACTTTGTTGGCTCGCGAAGGATGACTGGCGGCCTGGAAAGGATGAGCGAGCTGATGATCTTGGTAGAGGAGCTGCCTGTGGCTTCTGATGGAGCAGCAGCTGAAGAGGATGATGCAGCGCTTGAGCTGGAGTAGTTAGACGAGGAGTGCAAGAGACGCTTAGCGGAAGCTTGCGACTGCAGCAGCCGCAAACGCGGGGCAGCGGATCTACCTGCCGACATGATGTGGTAGGAAGGTGTTCGAGGTGGATGATGAAGATTCACGGAAGACTGAAGCGAAGTCGACGGCTGTGGACTATCTAGAGTCTAGTGCCAGTGCAGTGTGGTAGCGATCGTAGTATGGACTGGTTACTGATGCAGAAGAAAGTTGTTGATAGGATGTCGTCCATGAGAAAGCCGGAAGGGTTAGGAAGAACCGTCGCTTGCACCGAAAAAAATGCGCTCTGCACTTTCTTCCAAAATCAGCTCGAGTGACCTTGACTAGACATGAGAGCCGATATCGTACGAAAACTTGGACCTGTAGTCTAACATACACAAAGTTCTCGAAAGTCGAAATGCTGCTTGCCTTGTCGTAGCGCATTTTGTATTCGATCACGAAGGGTTGCAGCCACAATTTGTATTGAAATCCACAAAAATAAAAAAAGGAGGCAGCAGGTCGGTTCAACAAACTGAAGGGTGGAGGAAACGAAAAGCAAAGGCAGCAGCAGTGTGCAGTGCACACTCGCACTGAACCTGTTGTCCATCACGCAGCCAAAGTGCGCCAAATCGGAAAACGTACGGGCCACCTCCTCGTACCGCTAAACGTGATTCGGTTGCAGACTGCACTCTGACAGGGGCTCAGCGCACTCTGCCCAACTCAGACCACAATCTGTTGAAGAGAAGCTTGGCAACTATCAACATTCCGAGCCACTTCTGACCACCTTGTCGTCAACGTCTTGCAGTCCACCTGCATACCATCTCATCGCTTGTCTGCGGTTCGCACGCTCGCCTGTAAGCAAGTGGATCACAAAGCTTTGCTAGCGAGTCGCCTCCACCCAAACGGATAAGCAGCAATATCGTCGCCGCCGCCAGCGCGATCGCGACAGATAGCAGCGCAACCATGTCGGCTTCTTCCACGTCGCAGCAGCCAGATGGCAGCCAAGTCAAGTCAAAGTCCAACAATGACGCCGTCGAAGCACCTCCACTTGTCTATCTCACCAACAAGTGGATCCAGGACCTCACACAACGCATCCGCGCTCGTCCCATTCCATGGGAGGGCTATCACCGTGCCGACCTCCTCAGCGCAGAGGAGCTCAAAATGATCAAGAGCGTCGATGCCATCGTCATTGGTCAAAACCGATCCAAGCTCGATCCTCTCCTCGATGAGCAAGGTCCCGACTACGTCTCTTTATACCTGCGTCTGCTCTCCAAACTCAGCCGCACCGATACCCTGCAGCAGATCCTCGTTCTCATCGACGACATGCTTTCCGACCGTGATGACCGTCTTGAGCTCTTTCTCTCGCTCAATGACCAGGAGGAGCACGATGGTGTTGGCTTTCCATGGAAGCCGTTTGTCAAGCTCCTCGACGTGCCTGATGACTTTGTCCAGATGAAGTCGGCTCACTTCCTCACGCTTCTCCTCGTCTTTTCTGCCACCCACTCGTCCGAGCCTAACCCACCCTCGTCTGTCCTGCCTCGCTTGTTGACCTTCCTCTCCTCGCTCTTGAGAGGCGCCAGCACAAAGCCAAACGCTAATGCATCTGGCGGACGCAACCCACCCACTGCCAACTCGTCACCTGCCTCCAGACGAATGTCGCCCGACTTTGCCGAAGGCAGCGGACCGGAGATCGCCCTTGTGTTGTTGGAAGCGCTGCTCAGGACTCAAAAGTACCGCGAGCAGGCCTATGACTACGATGTGGCCAAGATGGGCGAAGCACCGTCGACGTCGGGCAAGGTCAAGGCGGTTCACGACGATGACGATGGGAGCGCGCAGCAGCAGCAACAAGAGGATGTGGATCGTGGCTTCCTCTCCGAGCTGGCACACATCCTGCGGATGAGCAACGTCCCCGTCAGCGGATCCTCTTTCAATTCGAACGTCAACTCACCAGCCGGGTCCGGATCGGCGACCCCATCGCGCCAGAACACGTCGAGTGTAGCTAGCACCCTCGTCGCTGGCGCCAATAACGGCACCAACACCACCCGCGCTGGCACACAGCTCATCTACCAGGTCGTCCTCTGCTTCTGGCTGCTCAGCTTCCACAAGGACATTGCCGGCGAGCTCAACGTCAAGCTCGGCCTCATCCCCCTCCTCGCCGACGTTGCACGCAACGCGGTCAAGGAAAAAGTGACCCGCGTCACCGTCGCCACTTTGCGCAACCTCCTCGCCAAAGCACCCGACGTCAACGCACCCGTCATGCTCGGATCCAAGTGTCTCCAGCTTTCCGAAAACCTCCTCTCCCGTAAATGGTCTGACGAAGAGATCGAAGACGACCTCACCTACATCAAAAACGAGCTCGCCGAACGCCTCAAGACCATGACCACGTGGGACGAGTACCTCTCGGAGCTTCAGTCCGGACAGTTGACGTTCGAGAGCCCCGTGCACGAGCTGGATGAGTTTTGGAAGGAGAACGCGCCCAAGCTGGTGGAGGAGGATGGCAAGGTGTTGAAGCAGTTGGTAGGGATCCTCAAAGAGTCGGAGGATGCGTCGACGCTCGCGGTGGCGTGCTCGGATGTGGGCAAGTTTGTCCACTTTTTCGAGCAGGGCAAGAAGCGGGTCAGTGATCTGGGGGCAAAGGCGAGGATTATGGAGTTGATGGGGCACCCGGATGCAAACGTCAAGTATTATGCGCTGCACACAGTGGCTAAGCTCGTGTCTGCTAGCTGGCGATAGAGCCGGATGTGCAAACATGCCTGTCGAGCTTTCTCCACGACTTTTCTTCTCGCTCCCCTACATGCACTTTTTCTCTTCGCCGTGGCTATCATTATCGTTAGTCCTTTGCAATTTATCATGAACGATCTACTGAACATGCATGAGCTTCCTCCTGAGCGCAGAGGCGCTAGGCTAGACAAGGAACGGCGAGTCAATAACGGAAAATCCGACCGCGACACCGCCCTCATCGCTCTCCCTCGCCTTTGTTCTCAACAGGAACCCGCCCGATTGGTGGTGGTGCACCTTGATCTCGGCTGTTTCTGCACTGTTCTGGAAAAGCAGGGCGCCGTAGACGCCCAACTCGCTGACTGTGTCTTTGGCCAGCACGGCAGCGGTGTTTGTGCCGGCTTTGAGCATGTAGTTGCCCACGCCGGAGGGCGGTTTGATGAGGCTCATTAGGATGTATGCTTGTCTTTTTGCCACTGCGACAGCGGCGGTGGTGGAGGAGCGTTCTAGATTGGCGAGGAAGGGGGGGATGTCGGAGCGGTAGACGTTGTTGCCGCCGCCTTCGCGCTGTGGTTTGAGCACAAAGTTTGAAGGCGACTGGACGGCGAGTTGGTACCCCTTCTGGCCGAGGGGGGAATCGTCGAGCGGGTAGAGGTCCGTGAATGTTTCCCTTAATTGGTCTGCTGTCGAAGCTTTGGCTTGGGAGCCAAGGGAAGCGAGCAAGGGTTCAAGTTGGTTTGGCTCAGCGAGGACTTGCTGTACCTTTTTCGCGCCCGCCAGCTGCACCGCGATGGAAGGGCACTTGATCGCTCTGCTCAGCTCGAGCTTCTTCCGTGTCTCCCACTCCGTCTTTCCCGGATAGTCTGACGGACCGTAACCAGCGCGAAAGTACACCACGCTGATCTCAATCTTGCCCAACACTGGGTGCTCCAACCACAGCGTGCGCTTGGGGTCACTAGATTCAGAGGTGATGCGGGAAGAGAGGTCGTTGAAGCTCTGTCGGACGACGCGGATTCCCTGGCGTTGGAGAGCGTGTTCGAGCGGGCGCTGGTCAAAGGCGTTACGCTCGCCTTCTTGCACAACGAACAAGACAAAGACGTTCTTGTGGTGAGCGGAAGAAGCTTGCGGCTGCTGAGACAGGTATGCGGCGTGCGCAGCTGCCAAGCCGCCAACTAAGACCTCCTGCGCCTTATTCTCTGGAAGGTTATCGAGGCTCGCAAGGCCCTCGTACGCATTGAGATAGTCTGTCGTCTGCGAAAGATGCCTGTGCAAGCCATTCACCCGAGTGCACAGGGCACCAAAGGAAGCGCTGATGGTGTTGAACTCGACCTGTTTCAACTCGAGCTGCCCCGCTCTGCTGCCCATCTCGGCTTCCGCCGCCTGCTCGCTCTGCTGGTCATGCAGCAAGTAATCGCTCCTAAACAGCCCCAGACTCAACGGCTGCACCAAGTCATCCTTGACTGAAATGTAGATATCCCACAGCTGCTTCTGGAACTCGTCGACGTGAACCACAGATTCGCCAATGACGCGCTGGAGGAACTTGTGATCGGACGAGACTTGTGCGTACAGTAGATCGTAGGCTGGTTGGATAGCTTGAGCTTTGTTGAAAAGGGACCGAGGGAAGGGTGAGGGGAAGAGGGAGAAGGGCGCATGGATGGCGCTATCGGTGGGAGGGGTGGTGGAGGGGGAGAAGGGGAGGGGTCGGTAGACGATGCCGTGGGCGAGGGCATAGTCGGTGGCTTGGGTGGAGAGGTAGTCGCACGCCTCGTCGGAGAGGACTGGTGGCCATGCTGGGAGTGTTGGAGTCGACATGTTGCGGGTTGAGGATGCGCTTGATGTTGGCAAAAGAAGAGCAAGAAGGGATGAGATGAAGGGAGAGCGAGGGAGGGGCGAGGCTCATGAGCACTGTCCGTGCAGAAATGCAGAAATGTTGCGGTGAACAGCCCAATTCAACTCAATCGGGTCATCCGAACTGAGTTCTTCTTGCTTTCGGCTTATTTCCGAACAAGCAAGACCCTGAAATCACACACTCTCATGTCGTCTATGCACTTCTCGACGCGATCATCATCATCACCACACTTCTATCGTTCATCTCGTTCAGACCACCTTGCGACGGAACAACTACATTCCACTCATCTTTCGCGGAGCAGCCACTTGACTCCAAGACCCGCACCCCTCGCACTCGTTCCATCTTTTCTCATCGCCACTTCTCACTCAAGCTCGCTTCACACCATGACCGTGGCCGCGTCACCCACCGAAGCACCACCAGCTTCCACAGAGGACGCACAACTACGCGCAGAAAACCAAGCCGCCTTCTCGCGCGACCTCGAGTTTCTCTCTTCCTTAGCCAACCCGTACTATCTCAACCACCTCGCGCTCTCCAATGTCTTCTCCTCCGCCGCATTCAAGCGCTACCTGAAGTACCTCGACTATTTCCGGCATCCGCGGTACGTCAAGTATCTCCAATATCCGCATGCGCTGCATTTTTTGGATCTGCTGCAGAACGAGGAGGAGTTCAGACTGGCGTGCAGGGATCCAGCCTTTGCGGGTGAAGTGATGGCGAAGCAGATTGCGCACTGGGCTACGTGGAGGGATCCAGAGGCGGGTGGAGAGGGAGAGGCGGTGGAAGGAGCGGGTGACGAAGGCGTCGCTGCAACGTAGCGCAAGTAGCAGATGCAAACAGTCACAGCACTCAGTTGGCAAAACCCGCCACAATATACCCATTCAACATTCATTTATCCCGACAAACTCTGTTGTGCAGCCGTCCGAGTTTGTCCACGGTTGTCAATCGTGTGCTTGATTGATTGCCACAGATCAGCTTAAGGAGCAGCCAAAGCCGTTCAGCTTCAACTTCACACCACTCTCGGGACCTCACACAGACAAGCGACGAATGGCGTTGCAGAACAATTGCTATTGCATTGCGTTTGATACCCGTGACGCCCTCATTGAAATGTCGCATGGTGATGCTCTTCCACCAACCCCTGACCTGTGATTCTCTCCCCTGACGTCCCCCAGCCATCCAAATCCGCCTCCTCCTCGATCTTCCTCAGCCTCTCCCTTTCCCTCTCCTGCTCCGTGCTTGGCCGCGCATACGGCTTCGAAATGATCTCCTGACTCACCCTCTGCGTGTCCAGCTCTAACGCATCCGACTCACCTGTATCCTTCCGCCTCGCCCCACCCTTCCGCCTCTCCTGCTCGGCATCAAACAGCAAACCGCTCTCATCGTCTCCATTGTCGCCGGCGGTAAGATGCTCGTATCCATTTCCGCGTCCTCTTCCCCCTGATCTCGCACCAGTAGCAGAGGATGATGCACCGGCAGCGCCGCCGAAGATGGAGCTGGCTCGGCTGCGAATGCTCTCTCCCAGCTCGTTGAGGCCCGAAACTTCCTGCCCGACAGAATCGGCCCCGCGCGTGATGAGGCGGTACTTGAGGTAGTTGTACAGCCCGATACCCAGCAGCGTTATACAGAGCCCTGTCACGTTGATCGGCGTGAGCTCGTCGCCAAACACGCTACTTGCCAGCGCGATCGTCAACACCTCTTTAAAGATGCCCGCGACACTCAGCGTCACCACGCTCGTGCGCTTGATCAGCGCAAACTCGGCGAGGTTCATTCCAAACGCAAGCACTCCTGGCGCCGCAATGAAGCCGATTGTCTTGAACGCATGAGACAAAGTGTCAAAGTAGCCCGACTTGGCGGCGAAGATGCTGTGCCACGATTCGAATGCTGCTGACAGCGAGATGAGCGACACTCCCATGACGGGAGCGAGCCAGAAGATGGTCGCGATGGGGTTGTTCATCCCCATCTCGTCCCTGTCGAGCAGCATCTGGGTCAACGCCCACCGCAAACCGCCCAATGCCGAGGCGGAAAGCACCTGCACCGCGCCCACCAGCACAAACTTGGTCTCGGCCGCAACCATCATCACCACGCCCACCGTGATGAGCGAGATGATGCCGATCAAACTCCACCGCATCACCTCGAGCCCGAACAGGAAGGCAAAGAACAGCACAAAGGCCAGATTCGAGCTCTTGCACATGGTATAGAAGGTAAGCGTGATCGTCTTGAGACTCGTATTGGACAGTCCAATATCGAGAGCAGTTGCGAGGGCGCAGGGGACGACTTTGGTGGCCCAATCGATACCAGAAGGGTGAGAAGTGGTGCCGTTGGGTCTGCGCGGCACGAGTTGGGGGAAGATCTTCATGGCGGAGCTGCTGAGCACGAACTGCATGAGCATGTGGAAGCTGGTTACGAATAGCGGAAAGGAAAAGTTCTTCTTGTCCGTCGAGAACATCCACTTGTTGTACACCGAAATGAGCGTAGAGAATGTATACCAACTGAGGATGAGCAGTACGTTGACCACCGACGCTTTCCAGTAGGCGTCCCGTCGCTCCTTCAACGTTCCGCCCTGTAGCCGCTCCAACGACCGTGTGGAAGGGATGGTAGATGCCTGCTCTGCAAGCCTCCAGTATGCTCCTGGGTCGAGTGTGTGGCCGAACGTGCTGATGGGGGTGCGATGACCTGAGGAGAGCGCAACATCGTCGTGATAGGGAGTGGACCGCCCACTCCTCTCGTTGCTGGTGAGTGGTTGTGATTCCGCAAATGCGGCTTCCTCGTCCTGGCCATCAGCTTGGTCACGCAGGAGAAATGATGCGGCTGTCGGTGTGGAAGGGGCTCGTATTGTGTCGGAAGAGAGCTTTCCAGTCGCAACGTCAGCAGAGTTGCGAGCAGAAGAGCCGGTGGGGAAGAAGAGGATGTCGGACTCGGTCGATTCTATGGATCGGTCCGTGCCGATCGAGCGTGCGTCGGCAGGTTGGTGGCTCATGGTAGAAATGTACGGCGCCGGCAGTATAGCCTCTCGATCCTGTCGTTACCGTCGGTGCTCGCAGGGTGACAGGCGTCGATCGTTCCTCAACACTAGAAGCGCGTCAAAGAGCGAATGTCGTATGTGAAGATAGGGTTGCCAACTCTAGCCGAGCATTTTGACACAGGTGTACTCGAAGCGACCGTGCGACGTGGAGAGCGTGGTTCTACTTTGTTGTGAGAGGTTTGAGGAGGGATTTCACAACTGATGAGGCCGTGGCTGCTGATGGTCGAAAGGACGAAACAAGTGCCGGAACGAAGGACGTGCACACCAGCATGCATCAGTGCCTCAGTGTTAGTCGTGTCACTTTTGGGATTTCAACACTCTCTGAGACTCGGTGCCGTCCAAAAGGATTATTTCTTAACAAGGGCCGTCACGGTTGCACGTTTCCGTCAACTTTTGACAGCAGTTCAAAGCGCGTTGTGGAAGCATAGGTTCCTGCGTGCATGGACCCTGGCAAGCTCCAACCGTCACCACCATCACTGGCTACCGGAGGCATTCTTCCATCAGACAGACTGGGCTCCATGAAGCTCAGACAACTGTACGCTGTATACAAGCACGCTGGCAGAAACAGCGTGCGAATCAGTCCAAGGCAAAGCAGGGTCAATGCACGGCATGGAGCGAAAGAGAAGCACGATTTGCAATTTGATGATGCGATACGAGGTAAGTTACATGTGGGCTTTAAGTGTGGACCGCGCTCCTCGACGCAAGTAGAAATCCTTGATACAGGATTGCGAGACGATCAAGATCCGAACCAGGTGCCGTGCGAGAGGTGAAGAACCTGGCCAGTCATGATGTTGGAGGATCCGGCATCAGCGAGGTAGACGTACGTAGCCCCCATCTCGGCAGGCTGACCAGGTCGACCATGGAGCGGAACACCGCCAATACTCCAGCCCTCCATGTTGTCCTCGCTGCGGCTGGCGGGCTGGAGCGGCGTGTAGACAGGACCGGGTGCTACAGCATTAACACGAATACCGCGGGGAGCAAGCTGCAGAGCCAAGCTGCGGGTGAACGAAACGAGGGCGCCCTTGGTGGAGCTGTAGTCAATCATGGCTGCACTTCCCTTGTAAGCCGTCACCGAGGTGGACTGGATGATGGTAGAGCCACGCTTCATGTGAGGCAGTGCGAACTTGGTGATAGCAAAGGCGCCCAACACGTTGCTGCGGAAAGTGCTCTCGGTGACGTTGAGGTCAATGTCCTCAAAGTTCTTGCAGGGGACTTGCTTGGAAGCGTTGTTGACTACGATATCGATGGTGCCCCACTTTTCGAGGTGCTTCTCGACCACGCGTTTGCAATCCTCTTCCTTCATGAGGTCGGCTGGAACACGAAGGATCTCCTTGGTGCCCATGGGAGCTTCTCGTACCAGTTTCTCCACCACTTGGGCATCCTTCTCCTCCTCGGGCAGATATGCGATCGTGACATTGGCACCTTCGCGAGCAAAGAAGAGGGCTGCACTGCGACCGATACCGCTGTCACCGCCAGTGACGATGGCCGACTTGCCTTCGAGCTTGCCGCTTCCCTTGTATTCCTCGAGGTAGGGCTTGCCGTCCTTGTCCCACTTTTCGACCTTGATGTGTTCGGCGAGGGGCTCCATGGACTGGTCCTCACCGGGAAGATCCTGCTTCTGACCCTTGGGGTAGTAGTTGGAGTAGGCGGTAACCACCTGGTCGTCTTGCTGCTGGGAAGACATGGTGAATCTCGAGTAGCGGGTGGGTGGGGAAGCGAAGAAGGTTGGTGCTCGAACGACTGTACGAGTGGTAGTGAGATGGGTACGAAGGCAAGCCACGTTTGTTGCGAACGGTCTCAGAGGCGATCTGATACAAGACATGCACGGGGATGAGAACGAGCGAGGGGGAGAGTCAAGTGCGTAAAGAGGGACGATTCTGCTGCTGGCGCAGTGCCGAGTGTTTATATGTTGAATACCTCATCCGTTCGGTCCTCCATCACAAGGGCGGTCGGACCACCACTGCAATGCGCCAAGCCAGCCATGAGTGATAGCAAAGTCAAGCTGCTGTGCAAGAGTTCGGAAAAGCGATAGGAGCTGGAAAGCGCCATGTCATCCAGCCTCTGGCTTTTCTTGCGGCTTGGCCAGTAACCGTCACAGTCAGACACAGTGACGACAAGGCGGCTGCTGAGTGAGGAAGGAGGACAAGCTGGATTGCAGCATTGAAAAGTGAGTAAGGCTATTGCTCGACGTGGACTCCACATGGCGGCGACTGCTCAGGCTCAAAGACAGGGAGCAAACGGGGTCCATGCTCGGTCGAGTGGGCGTGCAGCACGAGATTGTGGTGTGCGGATCGCGGAGCTGAATCATCCTCAGCGTCATCCGGCGCCCTTTCTTTCTTTCTTTCTTTCTTTCTCCACTGCGATTGAACAGAAGCTTGGGGTTTTTCTGTTGGTTGCGTTGAGCATTCCTTGCCTCCTGCTTTGCCCGTCTCGACGGCTATGGTCGCAGCAGGCTCAACAGAGGTCGTCTGTTGACCGAGATAGAGAACAACCCACCCCAAGTGACATGAAAGGTCGCAGCCGCAGATGACTCGTCGGCCGTTCCAGCCAGTCTCATTTCCAGGTTAGAGTAAAGCCAAATGGGATGTGACTAGGCTTGTTGTTGCGTTTGATCGGTACACACCCGAGATTGTCACACGAGAGCCTTCAAGGCTTCAAGGCTTCTAGCTGAGTCGAGGGGAAAGAGTCACAAACCCAGGAAATCGAGTCTTTGGGCCAGAGACGAGTGAACTTCGCAGATGGCTGACAACCCGCTTCCCTGCGCAGCAACGCCCCGCTTAGGCCATTCCGCTGTCGAAAACATGCAGGGTGCTGTAATTTTCCCTACAAAAAATGCACGCTTGCAGAAGCGCTGAGCATTCCGAAGCGATCCCACTAGCTGCATTTAACGAAAAATTACAATTGGTTATCTGAGCAGAAGGGCGCGAATCGAGCTAAAGCTTGTCCGCGCAGTAATTGCAGTAGCAGCAGCAGAATTGCCGGCATCCGCTCTGGTAATTCGCCGGGTCCAGCTCTGCTTTGCATTATCGGCGCTTCCGTTCGCAGGACCCTTTGCGCGTTTTCTCCGCCACACACTTGCAAGCTCAGCGTCTCCACCTCTCTCTCCACCCTTTCGGTCAAGCTTCTCTTGATCCTTCATCTCGTAGCAAGCTCTTTTCAACAGCGTGGAATCGAGGTGGCTTGGGGCCAAAGCTTTCGCTACTTCCATCATCGCCATTCGCTTCAAGCACACTTTAGAATCTCGAGTCATCCCATCGCTGGCGTCGATCGAACGTCTCTTCAAAGCAAACGTTACAAGCCCGAGTCTCCGACCATCTCTAAAGGAGCTAGCTAGCTATCATCATCTCGAGCGCTTCTCTCGGCACAAATCGAAACTCCTTGCTGTCGCTGCATATACATGCGGTCTTCTCTTCACCATTCACAGGGCCTTTCGCGATCAAGCAGCTTTCTCTCCCTTCCGACCCTATTCAATCCAAGCCTTCAGTCGAGGTGCAACCATTGCTGAGACATCAAGTCTCGCAGCCAGCATGTCCGCGACTAGATCTGCCTCACAGAATAGGGGGCCCGCAATAGATGCCCTCACATCTAATCTGCAGGCTACTACCCTCAGCACTCCGACCGCGTCTACGTTCGACCCTCGCGCTTTCTCGCCTGTAGACCTCAAAAAGCTTCTCCTGGATCCAATCCAAGACGATGCTGCCGCCACGTCGACGGCGGCAACAATACCGCCCCATCTAAGTCCAGGCACAGCGGGGATGGGCGCTGACGCCTCCTCGAAGCAAAGCGATCTTGGTCCTGCCGCTTCTGCACCTCAGGTGAGAGGCCTTGTCAAGTACATTACCGATCGCGTCGCCTACGAAGGCGGCGAATTCGTGCTGCGGATAGGTGCACCAGCACCCGAGGATGTTACTTCTGAACAACCTTCGTTTACTGACCAAGAGCTGTCAATAGCTATCGCCAACGTCGTCCGGGCAGCAAATCTGTCTGACGCAGACGCCAGCATCTTGCATCAGCAAGCTGCAGAAGAGGGTACCAATGCGGCACACGTCCTCATACGCCGAATACCTGCCGGTGTCGAAGAGTTGGTCGAGCTTCGTATCGCCGTTATCGGCAACGTCGATGCCGGCAAATCCACCATGCTCGGTGTTCTTACCAAAGGTGGCCTTGATGATGGAAGAGGCAAAGCGCGCGTCAATCTATTCCGACACAAGCACGAGATCGAGTCAGGTCGAACTTCGTCCGTAGGCATGGAAATTATGGGTTTCGACTCCAAGGGCCGACCGGTGCACAACGCCGCCGGTCCAGGCCAGGAACCCGGCCGCAAGATGTCTTGGGAAGAGGTCTGCGCCAAGTCGAGCAAGGTCATCTCCTTTATCGACCTCGCAGGCCACGAGCGCTACCTCAAGACAACTGTGTTCGGCATGACTGGCTGCCTGCCTGATTTTGTCATGCTCATGGTTGGCGCTAATGCGGGGCTCATCGGAATGTCCAAAGAGCATCTCGGAATTGCTCTCGCCCTGTCCGTGCCAGTCGTGGTCTGCATCACCAAGATCGACATGACTCCGGCGCATGTTCTCGAGACCACGCTCAAGCAGCTCACCAAGATCCTCAAGTCTCCAGGCTGCCGAAAGACTCCGGTTTTTGTCAAAGACATGGGTGAGGTAGTCGAGTCAGCGCTGCGACTCGAGAACGAGCGTATTTGCCCCATCTTCCAAATCTCCAATGTCACTGGTCTCAACCTCGACCTCTTGCGCAGCTTCCTCAACATCCTTCCGCAGGCAAGCGCTGCCAAGTTCCAGGTAAACCAGCCATTCGAATTCCAGATCAGCGACATCTTTTCGGTTCCCTTTGTCGGTACCGTCGTGTCGGGTGTAGTGCTCGCCGGCAGCTGCAAGGTGGGCGACACGGCGCTACTCGGACCTGACAGTCTTGGCCAGTTCGTGACCACCTCGATCCGAAGCATCCAGCGCAAGCGCGTCAACGTCGACGGTGCTACAGCCGGCCAGAGCGTCTCATTCGCCCTCAAAAAGATTCGTCGCAATCAGGTACGCAAGGGCATGGTCATGGTCGCACGTACCGACGTCGCGCCCAAGAGCTTCATGGAGTTCGACGCCGAAATCCTGTGTCTTTACCACTCCACCACCTTGTCGGTCGGCAGCTGCATGGTGCTGCACGCCGCATCCATCCGACAGACGGTCAGAATTGTGGGCATTGCAAAGCTCGACGGAAAGCCGACCATCGGCACGGGCGCTACTGACGGCGGCAAGCCTGTGGTAAGAACAGGTGACCGAGCCAAGCTGCGATTGCAGTTCATTCGGTACCCCGAGTATGTCAAGCCAGGCATGAAGTTGATCACACGCGAAGGCAAGACCAAGCTCATTGGTGTCGTGCGTGCTGTGGGTCAGACTGGGCCGCTGAATGGAGCTACGCCGATGCCGGGAGGATCGCCGGCTAATGTGCCGCCTGCAACACACACTGCGCCTGCTCTTGGTGTCAAGTGAGAGCCGCTGTCTTGCTCTGGACTACCTGGCCGCAATCGATTGCTAGGCAGAGGGCCTGCGACTTGGCAACTGTACTTTTTACGAGTTCGCGCTGAACCAATACAAAATCAACGCCTGCTGACGCACACTCGATGACCGTCCTACGTCACTGATTCTCAGCTTTGTCTGTTCGTTAACAACATTGTGCGCGAGCTGGTTCCCGCGGCAGTTGGTCTGTATCGAGGCGAGAGTGGGGAGAGCGAGCTTCAGCATCGTGGTGCATTACGTAAGCGCGTCAAATGAGCAAGGGTCCTTGGGCAGCCTAAATTTTCCAAGAGGTGGAAATTTGTTGGTGCATGTCCCCCCCGCCAACGCTCCTTCTCTACGATTTCTTCTCGCCTCTCTCGATCCTCTACCATTTGAACTTGTTCTCGACTGCTGCATCTTCTACTTTCATCTTTTACTCCAAATCGTACAGTACTGGTTGGGGAGCGACGGCAATATGGCAGCATCCACCTCGCGTGCTGCTGCTGGTTCCAGTACTAGCAAGCGCAAAATCCCCGCTTCCGAAGCTGGCTCCACCAGCAACTCGCATATTACCAACAGTAAGAAGGCCAAGAAGTCGAAAACTAGCGTTTCCACCGCTGAGGATGCGTCTATACCGCTGGGAAAGGCGCTTGCGTCGACAGAGAAGCGTGTTCGCGATGGTGCTGTGCGCTCGCTCACCGCCTATCTCGCCGCCAACGGGGCGCACACCATTCCGGACCTCGAGCTGCAGAAGCTCTGGAAAGGTCTATTCTACTGCTTTTGGATGTCGGACAAGCCGGTTATTCAGCAGCGTCTCGCGGATGATTTGGCGAATCTTGTCCTCGTCCACCCCTCCACCTCCTCTGATGTCGGTGCGCGTGAGAGCGGGGGGATGTCGGAGAGGGCGCTGGCCGGACTGAAGTTTCTAGAGACGTTCTGGGATATGTTGATCGCCGAATGGGCTGGGTTGGACAAGCACAGGATCGACAAGTACTACCTGCTCGTTCGACGTTTCGTCGCTGCTGGATTCCGCTTGTTGGCTGAAGAGGGTTGGAATGGGGAGGCGGTGCAGAAGTTGGGTGGGATACTTGGAAAGTTCCCCGGTGGAGCGCTCAGCACGAACGATCCGAAGGTACCTGACTCGCTCACCTACCATTTATCCGATATATTCCTCGATGAGCTCGAGAAGGTGTTGCAATCTGTGCACGACACTCAGAGCAATACAGAAGGAGGAGAGGAGGAGGAGGAGGGGGAGGAGGATTTGCCATTGGTGCCGACGCTGGAGCTGTTGCAGCCGTTTGTGGATGCGTTGGCGACAGCGAAGAGCAAGGCGATGTACGAGCGGATTTGGGCGAATGTTTTCGAGCCGTTGCTGGAGGATACGTTGAGGGCCTCTGCCAGGGACGATGAGGAGGAGCTTGGCGATGCTCAAACTGACGATGACCGAGACGAGGAAAACGCCGCGGAAGAAGAGGAGGAGGGAGAGGAGGGCGGCGATGAAACTACCACCGGAACCGAATTCCACTCTTTCGCCGACGAGTCCAACATCCCTCTCAACGACGACGACAATGATGATGAATCCGAACCCTCCATCCCCTCCGACTCCGACTCGGAAGCCAGCGCCGAAGTGGACGACGATGTCCGCTACCCGCTCCTGCTCGCCCTCTCTGCCGTCCCCAGCCCCACTTCCACCGCTGAAGATAATGCGGGAGATTTGGAAGCAGAGAACATTGATGTGGCGTTGATGCTCAGAAAGGCGATCTTCCAAGCTCTTTTCACGGCAGCGTCAAGGAAGGACGCGACAGAAGCACGGAGAAGGCTCCTCTACCAGCTGTGGAGGGACGAGCAGGATCGGCTCAACAACTTGCGCGACGAGGAGGACTGATTCGCCCACACACATGTAAACCTCACACATGCTACAACGTAGCACAGCACGCATTGCACGCAATGCACATTGCCTAGCATCACTCTTCCGACTCTGTGCACAATCTATCTGACCCATTCGAGACAATGCCGTGTTTGCTCAGCGCATCGTTCGTCCTACATCCCCCCCTGCTACAATTCTCTGCATGCTACATCAGCGCAAAACTACTTCCAATTAGCACTGAGCGGATGCTCCTTAAACCACTCCTTCCCCTTCTCCTCATACTCCTGCCTGCTAATCGCCGTGCCCCTAAACACCTCTTCCTGCTCCCCGCTCCACCTCGCCGCCCCCTTCCACGCATCGAACCTCCTATCCTTTGCACCTCTCACCTTGACGACCACGTTGCTCGGCTGGGTGGCACGAATGGAGGAATACAGCCTCTCTTCAAAGCCTCGATAACCGGTGTGTCTGCCGGTGACAAAGATGTTACTGAGCATCTTTTTGCGGACTTGTTCGTCGAACGAGTGAACGACGTGTGAGCAGATCTCGTCCAGCCCTGCTTGGTCAAGCCCGGCGATGGAGGGTTGCCACAGCACTTCTGGCACGCGAATGCGCTCGACGTTGAGATGCAGCTGGTGCTGCCTCTTAATGCTTTCCGGATCCACATCTGTCTTCGCCGGATCAGCATCATCTTTCGAGCCCAGCGCATCGCTAGGTGCGATGGAAGCCTCCTCTCCCCCACCGGGTCCGTTGAAGAATGTCAGTGTCAACCTGTTCTTCCTTGCCAGACGCGCAGCATAGGTGTCGTCCGGCCCAAATGTGGGGTCGAGTGTCAAAAGTCGGTTCTCGATGGCAGAGAGGTTGTTGTAAGCGTCCTCTTCCTCTTCGGAGTCGTCTGCGTTTTGGATCTCGCGGTAGATGGCCCAGTCGTCATCGTTGGCGCCGAAGGTATCTTCGTCACCACCTTTTTTGCGTTTGCGGGAGCCGGTGGGGGTGGCACTGCCGCTGGTGGGCGCGTCGGATGCGAGGGCGGTGATGTTCTTCATCCTCTGCTGTGCGGCGAGCGACTTGCGATCGGAGAGCATCTCCTTCATGCGTTTGCGCTCTTTGATGCGGTTGATGGCGTCGTCGTACTCCTTGCGCATCTTGGAGGACCACACTCGCGGGTTGTTGATGCGTTCATCTTCGTCGCGTTGCAGTGCTTCTTCTTCCAGCCGCTTTTCTTCCGCTTTCTCTGCTTTAGCGCGCAAGCGTGCGTCGTAACCGGCTTTCATGAGGCGCTGCTTGCGCTTCTCCTTGATTCCTTCGTCGTCAAGATCTGCATCGGGCACATCGACGAGCGGGAAGGTGGGTTCTTCCTGCTTCTCATCCTCGATATATTCCTCGCCGAGCTCTTTGGCACGGAACCGTTTGAGCGCACCCTCAATCTTGTTGATCATCTTGTCCAACGCCTGCTCGCTGTCGAATCCGTCATTTTCCAAACGCTTGAGGTACTCGGCTTTGCGCTCTTTGCCTTTCCACTCTCTCAGCTGCTGGTAGTACTTGAGGTCGTTTTCCTTTTGCATCATCTTTTCCAAGCGCATCTTGCGCGTCTGCTCTCTCAAGCGGTCACCTGCAGCTTTGCGACGCTCGGCTTGCGCTTGTAACTCTTCTTCAGACTTTTGCTCCGGCAGCGCGTCTTGGTAGGGGAACTGGACGATGACGTCGGAGCGCTCCATGGGCGTCCAGGTGGCAGGGTCGTAGGATTTGTGCGAGGCGGGCATCATGGCCATGCCTTTGATGTCGGAGGCGTAGTCTTGGGAGACGTAGCAGAGCTCTTCGAGCATGTTCTGGGCTTGCCAGGGGGTGACGCGGGCGGGGAAGCCGGGATATTTGAGCTGGATGAGGCGAAGGAGGAGGTCGGAGGCTTGCGCCCCGCCCCATGCGAGACGCTTCGAGTTGTTGAGAATGCCTTTGCCCGCAACAGTCGGGATGACAACCGTGCTGGATCGGCCAGATGAGACGACGAGCGCATCTTGACCGACGTCGTTCTGGTAGGCGGAGAAGAGACAGTCAACGCCATAGTTGACATAGGGCACCTGATACGCCTCGAACATGAGCTCGTTCATGATGCCCCTGCTGTACGCTGGGTTGCACAGCGTCTCTGTCATGCAGATCGGGTGCTGCACTCGCTCGGTATCAATCCCGAGGTTGGAAAAAGTATAATCAAGAACAATCTCCATCGCGTCCCAGCCCGTCACGACGTCGTTATCAAAAGGGCTGCGGATGGAGCTGCGAGACAGACCGTCCGCATAAACATTGTTGCCGACGAGAAGCATAGTAATGTTCTTTTTGCGATCGCGGACTTTGGAGATGAGGTTGTCGTACGCGACGAATGGCTGTTGGGCGAAGGAGGTGGGGTCGGTGGCATCGGACAGGCTGAAGCCTGCACGGAGCTCGCTGGAGCCATTGTCGATGATGATGGGGCAGTCCGAGTTCCAGTAGGTGGAAGAGCGGTAGGCGAGCTTGGGGACGGGTTTTGGCTTGGGGAAATCGGCGGCGAGGTGGACGGGAACGTAGTCGAGTGGTTGGTAGGGTTTGGATGAGGAGGATGCAGCAGCGTCTGATGGTGGCGGCATCCTATTATCGTAGACGGCGACGGGCGCCATGCTTGGCGCGGTGTTCGGATGTTAGCTCGCAACAGAAGGGCAGGGTGTCGATGCTGGTGGACGACGGGCAAACGCTCACGTCAGCCGCTACGAGAGAGGACGCCTTTGTGGTGGATGGGTGGCCGCAACTGCTCCTATGTGATCGTCTGAATGTGGCGGTCGCAAAGGAAGAAGATGAGTGCTGAATGGAAGCAGAGCCGCCCAGACCACACGAAGCCAAAAAACCAAAACGACATCCGACCATGAGCGTGGTAGCTCGGAATTTCCGAAATTCGTCTTATCGCCATCCTCTTCACTCTGGATGCACTCATTACAGAGCGCGTATCTCGAGCTCGCGCTTTGCCCAACAATCGCGGCCAGCAGCCAATATAGAGGCTTTCGATTGAACAAGATCGTATCGCACGTGATGGTGAAGCGATGACAGTGGCAGTGCGTCCATGTTTGGGATCAGGGGTATCATTATTGCAAGTTAGGCAGGTCTGCGTTGCGATTGTCACGACTTTGCTGCTGCCGAGGACGAAGGTAGATCAGCGTTGGCATCCGGATTCGCTGAGCTCTCCCTCCTCTTCCTCACCTCCTCCAACCAGATGGTCCCCTCATTCATCTTATCCACCTCCTCATTCATCCTATCCAACCACCTCTGCAGCAAGCTCGCATTGTCCTTTTTCAGGTCCTCATTCCTCGCCTCGATCTGGCTCAACTCCAAACTGAGCGTCGCCAGCTCGTCCTGCAAGATCTGGATGCCCTTGTCCTTTTCTCCAAGCGCATGACCGAGGTCTTCTGCTTGACGCTTGAGCTTGTCATGCTCCAACTGGAGTTTGGCGAGCAGTTCAGACTGGCGACGTGCCTCTTGTTCCTTTTCGCGGTGCGATTCGCTCATGAGCAGCAGCCGCTGTGCGTTCTGGCCTTGGGTCTTGTAGAGGGTTGCGATCTCGTCGCGGAGCGTAGAGAGCTGCTGTTCGAGCGAGGTGATGTAGGCGAGTTGAACCGGATTGACGGTGGCAGCTGCAGTTGCAGAGGTGGATGGGGAGGGCGAGCCTGTTGCTGAGCTCGCAGCAGCGCCGGAAGCTGATGCGGGAGAGGTGGTTGGCGCAGTGGCTGCAGCGTTGAGGAGAGCTCGATTGCGCTGTTTCAACAGACGAGTGTGTTCTGCGAGCTTGTTGTCTGCATGGTGAGATAAAGAGAATCATGGTCAATCAATGCTGGACATCAATATGGGAGAAGGAACCTGCACTCACAATGTTGGAAAACGGCATCATGCTGCTTTTCGAGAGCATCTCGTTCTTGCAGCCGCAAGAAGATGGCTTGGTGCCAGTGTGTTGCTGATGTGGCTTGCATAGCCAGGAGATCCAAAGACTGCCTTGGGTTCGAGATGGGTGTAGGAGGTTAAAGATGCAGAAAGCTAATCAGCAAGGCGTGCAGGGTATAGAGAGAGAGAGAGCGAGAGCGAGAGCACGGTTCAGGGTCCACTCTCCACACATTGCTGCCTTTTGGGAAAGCTCAAGAATGTCAGATCCTCAAGCGAAACAAATTTGGCGGATGCGTCATGCTCTATTGATGTTACAGTGCGTGTCTCTGTGTGACTTTGAAGCGAGAAAAGGGATCGGCAGGCAGCGTTGCGCTGTGTTGCGCTGCGCTGCGCTGCAATTCCAATGTTGGCTTTCTTTTTTCTGGTTGACCGACCCCTGAGGCTTAGACCCAGTGTGATTCAACTCGATCCAAAATCAGAGGTGCTCACTTTGGACAGATAGGCACAAGCTCAGCCAAACAAAGTGAAAGCGTTGCGTGTGTTGGTGTGTGTGTGTGTGCTAAATTCCGGGCTGGCACGCCCGCACTCCACATGTGTTTCTCTCCAGTCACACTTGCATTTTTGGGACTCAATGTCGTCAGGTTAAATCGGCTTTCGCTATCTTACTCTGTTGATCTCGAACGTAGCCATCTAGCATCCACCACCACCATCATCATCATCATCATCAAGCCTTCGTCGTCTCGCCTCGCATCTCGGTCGCAGCAGCACAAAGGGTGCTTGATCGACCCGGACATACCAAACCAGACGATTGACGAGCCACACCGGTCGCACGAGCCCACTACAATCATGGCTTCGCGCAAGAAGGTCCTCCTCAAGGTCATTGTATGTATCCACTGGTCCTAGTGCAATCATTTTGACTTGGAGTGCGTTATAAAGCATGAAGGATGCTGACGCGCTGCTTGCTTGCTGCTGTGCTGCCATCGCGACCGTGGGATTGGCTTAGATCTTGGGTGACTCTGGGTAAGTAAAGACGATGAAAGCGGTTTGCCTCAGTCAGTCCTAAACTACCCTGCTGACGCTGCTTCAAACACTGTTTACTCGATCTGTCTGTACTGATAACAGTGTCGGAAAGACATCATTGATGAATCAATGTAAGCACCTCTCCTCTCACCCGCCCTGCCATCCTCCCAACCCAGAATGCTGAAACCATCCTCGCCCCTCACCCAAAACAGATGTCAACAAGCGCTTCTCCTCGGCCTACAAAGCCACCATCGGTGCCGACTTTCTCACCCGCGAGGTCATGGTAGACGACCGTCTTGTCACGATGCAACTCTGGGACACTGCCGGTCAAGAACGTTTCCAATCCCTCGGTGTCGCCTTCTACCGCGGTGCCGACTGCTGCTGTCTCTGCTACGACGTCAACAACGCCAAATCGTTCGAAACGCTCGACTCTTGGCGCGACGAATTCCTCATCCAGGCCGCACCGCACGATCCGGAGAACTTCCCCTTTGTTGTCCTTGGCAACAAGATCGATGTCGAGGAGAGCAAACGTATGGTCTCGCAGAAGAGGGCCATGACTTGGTGCCAGAGCAAGGGCAACATCCCTTACTTTGAGACCAGTGCCAAAGAGGCCATCAATGTCGAGCAGGCATTCCAGACCATTGCCAGGGCCGCACTGCAGCAGGAGGCCGAGGCTGAGCTGTATGCCGATTACCCCGACCCGATCCGGATCGATCAGGATAACCAACAGAGCGGGTGCAACTGCTAGACACTTTTTTCCCCACTTTTCCTCGCTTGAAGCGCCAGCGCACAGATGCTTTGTAGAGTCCCTTCGCAGAGCAAAACAGAGCAAATGTGCGCATTTGCGACTCGCGGTTTGCCTTGCATTGATACCTTTTCCCGCCATTCCGGCTCGTTCTAGCCTCAGCTCGAATGTCTTGTTTGTCTCTGTCTATGTTAATATGGATAGCTTTGGCTTTTCTCTTTCAGCCCTGTGCACCTTCGCAAGGGTCAATCGCACCCGTCGCTGTGACCGTTTTGCGTCGAGAGTCTGAGTGCAGAAGCGGAGCGGTAGTATACATTTGCATTGGAGGGGAAAGCGGGCGGTTATGTGTCCAGGCGCGAACGCTTACGGTCGGTTTCATCGTCCTGACTTCGACTGCTATGGTGGTGGTGTTCTCGACTGCGATGGTGATTGCGGTCCGATTCGTCGCGGTCGCGGTCGCGCTCTCGTTCCCGGTGATGGCGATGGCGATGGCTACGGTGACTGTCTCGATGGTCCCTCTCGTCGTGGTGGCGGCGAGTTTCACGGTCGCGATGGGAGGAAGAGGAAGAGGAAGAAGGATGTTTGCGGTGCTCTCGTTCGTCGTCTCGTGAGCTGCGGGAGCGTGAATCCTTGTGCTCGCGCCGCGGTCTGTCATTGCCATGTCGATTCTGCGATTCACGGGAGCCGGACCCGTACTTGTACCGATCACCATACCTGCTCGAGTCTCTTCTCGGGCTTCGACTCCTCTCCCTCTCCCTCCCCTTCTCTGACCTCCTCTCTTCCTCTGTAGCGCCCCACTTCCGACTACCGCTCGCCAGCTCACCCTCATTCGCCCCGCTCGCCCTGCCACCGCCTGTTCCACCTCGACCTCTCTCAGGACAATCCTTCCTTGAATGCGGCCCACCACACGCAAAACATCCTCGTTCCCCTCCCCGTCCAACCTCGACCCTCATTGCAGCCTTGGACGTATCCTCGTTGGCTAGGTGCGTCCACTTACTCCTCCCTTTCGCCCCATAGTTCCTCACCTGCATTATTTTTGGCAACTTGCTGACATCCACCTCCTTGGTCGTCTTCTCGCTGTAGTCGCGCTTGAGAATGTCCATATCCTGGAAGAACGATCCCTTGTGGTAATACTTTTGCATAAACGCCGGATTGCCCCTCTGCTCCTTCTTCTCTGCTCGCAACCGTTCTGCTCTTTCCCTGCCCAGCCGCTCCTTCTCGGCCTCGGGGAGCGATTTGAACTGCTCGATCTCCTCTCGTTCCCTTTGTGCAGCGAGGATGGCATCGCGATCACGCTTGAGCCGCGCAAGCTCGCGTTGACGCCACGCTTCGAATTCGGCTTCGGGATCGAGGCCGTCGGTGTCGTCGACCTCAGTGTTGTGGGTGGCTTCGTGTTGTTTTTCGGCGAGCTGGCGTCTGATGGTGGCCGCGGCGAGATCGTGTGCCTCTTTGCGCCGTTGAGCGGCTTCTTGCTCTGCTTTGGCTTCGGCGTCCACTTCGAGCTGATGGCTGTCTGTATTATTGGCTGGGATGGTGGTGCGCGCTTGCTTGGGTACAAAGATGGGTTTGAGGAGCAGTGGCGGGGCCGTCTCTTCGGCGCTTTCTTCATCTTCAGAGTCGGTCTCGTACTCGGAGGATGAGGCAGATGCAGCGTCGGCGGGCGGCGGGGGTATGGCTGTGCCTGGTTTGCGGAAGACTGGCTTTGCAAGTGCAGGCTTGGCTCCGTCCTCTTCATCTATATCGGTTTCGTACTCGGACGAGTCTTCTTGGTCTTCTTGCTGCCCACCTGCTGGGGCAGACTGCAATCGCAAATCGAGCTTCTTGCTACTGCTCGGGCCTGCTTCATTGATCACGATACCCGCAGACTTCCTCTGCTGGCTGTTGAGCAGCGCTGCTGTGCCAGAAGACAGATCTGTGATGCCAACATGCTGTGGCACTTGGTCATCTGCGCGTTCATGAGCGCCCTCGGACTCGTCAGAATCCGAATAGTCGTCAACTCCTGCACCGAGCGGAGCTTTGCCTGGACGATACCTCGCCGCTGGGCGAGCCACCCTGGAGGCTGTCTTTGGTGGAGGCGGCGGCGCCATAGTCGGGCGCACTTATGTGGAGTACTGCCACCAGTCGATGCCTGTGGTGATGACAGCGGGAACGGATGCTGCGGTGAGTGAAGGCTGGTGTTACTTGATGGCAAGCAACGGGAGTCGGAAGACATGCATCTGGTCCAGGTTTGGCTGTGAACGCTCACACTCCACTTGGCGGAGGCGTCGCCCAGCTATTGTTGCTGGATAAAGTGTAACAGGCGTTGACTTTTATTACTTTGTTAAGTTGTCGTTCACGACAATCAGCAATGGTGGCCGAATGTGGTGATGCACACCCAACGCCTCCATTTCAAGCATTTCAGCGATCAACTTGGATCCGCAGCGTCGTGAAAACCCATTCTGACGTTAAAGCTCCGTCTTTTTCTTGATACAGGCGGAGCTTACAAAGCTAGAGGGTCTTAGCCTGCATTGTCTGGCAGCTTCCCGCCGGGCGTCGTTGAGTTACACTACCGGTCGTTATCCGGAGCGGCTGGTTAATAACTGGAATGGTGGTTACGGAAATGGGCATCGAGTCTGCCGGAGTCGAGAAACGTCCCGCTAGCCACCCTGTTGTTCCTGTAGATTGCACTTACAGCCCCACTTGATGCGACGTTTGGCTAGCTGAATATGGGACAAGCGCACTACTGATCGTGTCTTCAGAGGTACGACAGACGACGACATTTCGCCAAACACATCATACGGAAGCACAGCACTTTATCTCTTGAATCTCATGGAGCCAGGATAGCGAGTGTAGGGAATTCTAAGCTGGTACAAGCCAACAAAAGTCCCAGTGATGCCTCTTGTGCAAGTCAATACGACATGGCACAGGCCACTGCGATACCTCCACCACTTCTCGACCCCATCGATGCGCGAGACAGCCAAAGTCAGCAGTGCGGAGCGAGAAGGCTTGAAGTAGTTATATAAGGAGAGGTAGTCTTGGAGGAGGCGTTGCGCGGGTTTCACTGATTCACCTTCCGCCGACACCTCACCGCTCTTGGCTCGAACAGCCGCAAGCAGCCATCACAGCAGTTGGCTGGCTGGTTGACTGGCAAATATATATTCAATTTTTCAACTCTGGGCGGATTGGAAAGTTGAGAAAAATAAAAGGAGGCAGGGTCAAGGACGGCTAAGACACTTACAATTAGTTAGTCGGAGACTGGACTTGTGTCTCATGTCAAACGCCGCCGCTGCGCCACACCACCTTGGAGAAAAGATTTAGGATGGCAGATGCGGAAGGGCGGCTGGCTACAACTCGACTCACCGCTATACTCGACAGCGCCGACCCACAGAGTGCCAAGTGAACTACACAGCAACAGGCACTGGCAAATACTATCATATCACCGCACGTCTTCTGAACACAACAACACACACTGCTCACAGCCCTGTATCTGAGCAAACACGAGAGAACCCTCAGGGTTGAAAGCTGTGTTCCGAAGCGGATCCACGCTGCCGATCCATGTCAAAGCGTCCTTGAGTGCACTCGAGATGTCCAATCTGGCCTCCACTTGGAAGTCTACGCTGATATGCACGTCCCTTTGCAGTTCCAGACCCCGAGACAGAGCGTCGCCAGCCCGCCCGTCCCCCGCCTTTTGCTTCTTCGGTGACAGCCTAGCCGCCGTTGCCTTCTCGATTCTCCGTATGCAATGTCCTTGCTTTGCTCCACTTGATGCTATTGCTTGCGTCGAAGTCTGCGATTGTGCATGTCTTGGGTAGACAGCGCCGCGTGGGAGCTTGAGTGCCTTATCACAGCTAGGCTTAGGTTTCAGCCATGGACCGTCTTCCATTTGTCACGATGCACTGTGGCATCTCGTGCATTTGCTGTGGTTTATGCGCGGTCCGCATTGAGTCTTCTTTCCTGCTGTGTCGTAGAGGCCAACAATGCAAGTAGTTGGCTCTTGTTGATCTCCACCGAAATATAAGTAGCAGTGAATGGGACAATCGGGTTTGCTGTTGTTCCCTGTCCGTGCCGTCTGCCATACCTTCCCCTCTCCTCGTCGACCGTCGCATCTCGAGTCCAGTTCCTTACTGGCTCGTGGACACCTTTTCCCCCTCTCTATCGATTTACTCATACCCGCCCACCCCTTTAGAATCTAGAATAGCCAACGGCCTTGAAGAACAAGTCAAGATGGCGAACCTCGCATCGCACATGACGCCCACCATGGACAGCGCACCAGTCTTCGTCTCCCAGCCTGGCCAGCCCGAGCACGACGAGCTCCTCCCCGAAGTCTCCGGCCTTTCCACCAAGATCTACCACCACCTCGGCGTCGACACCCCCTTCGACCCACAACACCGACTCGTCACCTCCTACATCCTCCCCGTCCACGCACTCGCCACCATCCGCGTCATCATCGCCATCTACATGCTTGTCACCGCCTTCGCAACCGCTGTCGTTGAAGGCATCGGAACCATCACCTATTTCACCAGCCTCAGCTACTGGGGCGACACAACCTACTTCCTCATGTCTGCCATCCACACTTGCAGCTTCTGGTACCCGCTCCGGCGCTGGAAGCTGGCGAGGGAGGAGAGTTTGCGGCAGGGAGGGAGTCGGATTGAGATGCTGGAGAAAGCGTATCCGCTGAACGGCGTGCAGCGGATCGATGTGGCGCGGAGCAAGGCGGGGATCGATGCGTTTGGGACGCAGCTGCACAACGATATCGAGGGCGAGCTTAGCTATTCGCGTGGCTCCGAGTTCGAGATCGGGTCGAGATACCCCCGCTCGTTGCTCAGCCGCAGGTTCACACGCCCGCTCCAGTTCTGCCATACATTGCTCGTCTCTACAGTCTCCTCATTCCCGTTGGTCGTCATGGTCATCTTCTGGACCATCCTCCGCGGGCCCGCTCCCCTCTCTGACCCCTACTCCGTCTTCGCCAACATCGGCAAACACACGCTCAACTACATCCTCACTATGCTCGACCTCGTCGTCCTCTCCCGCACCCCCCTCCGCCCCTGGTGGCATATCCTCTTCGTTGTCGCCTTCCTCGCGCTCTACCTCGCCATTGTCGACATCACCTACAAGCGCTACCACGTGTGGGTGTATGGATTCTTCAACGTACAGCAGTTCGGCCTGCCGCTGGTGGTCGTCTTCTGTATCATCCTGGCTGTGTTTGCGGTGGTCTCGTTCCTGCTGACTCAACTGCTGATGCTGGTGCGAGAGGTAGTGGCGGCAAAGGTGCAGAAGAGTGGCGGCTGGGGCAGCGGAAAGGCTGTGGGTGTACCGGACGACGCTTGCATCCCCACCATCCGCGGTCCCGGTCCCCTCGGCGGCGGAGGTAAACGCACAAAACCCGGACACGACCTTATCCACCTCCGCGGCAGATTCCCCCAAAACGCACTTACACGCAACCGCTCAAGCGGGATCGTGGTCGACGACATCCAGATCCAAGCCCTATCCATGATCGGGTCCGAGCTCAACATCGATGACGTAAAGTCGGTCGCTCGTTCGACCAGGCCATCGATTAGGTTCTCGGGCTACGACCGGAATGATAGCTTTAGCAACGCACCGAGCAGAAGCAGGAACAGAGTCGACGTGCCGAACCCGGACGCTAGCTCGAGCGAGGCACAACTGTTTCGACCTGTGAATTGGAGAAGTGAGACCACGGAATGGGCCTAGAGATCGCTGTTTGGCTTTCAGTTCGTTTGGATAAAGGGTTTGCATGATAATACATAATGATACCGCTTTCGTTCATTGCTATTCCTCCACCGCGTGCTTGCTTGCTAGGATCCTGATGATTCGGAATGAAGAGGTTCGTCAGAGCGATCGAAGGTAGCCTGTTGGGAAAAAAAAAAGTTATGGTTGAAAAGAGTCAGCTGTTTTGCTCAACCTCGACTCTGGCAAGCAAAGGCTGGGACATACCATCGAGCACATCGAAAAACAGCGGCTGCCTATAAATCGGATCCTCCACCGCCAACAACTGATCCCGATACACCCTCAACCCCACCTCCTCCCCGAGCGGTCCCACCATCTGCTCCAACCGATCCTCCTCATCCCACCCCTGTCTCTCCGGCAGCTCCCCATCCTCATTCTTGACCCTCGGCTGTTCCTCCAACGCCACCCTCTTCCTCTCAAACGCCGCTAGCAATATCTCCTCCACCAGCTGCCGCGTCTGCTTGCGCCACGGCTTGAATTCGCCCAACCTATGCTGCGCCGCTTCAGCCGCGTGCGTCCACATGAGCAGCAGCGAGGTTTTGACCAACCTGCGCACGTCGGTCCACTCATCGCTCGTGTTGGAGTCGTTGAAATTGGCACGGAAGAGGAGGTGGAGCGCGAGGATGAGGGTGGCATCTACTTTGACGGCGGAGACGACGGGTTGGAAGATGGACAGGTCGACGTCGGAGGTAGCGACGATCTTTTGGACTTGCAGCAGGGCTTCCCTGCAGGAAGTGATGAGGGTATTGCGTGAAGCAGCGAGGGAGGCGCTTTCTTCCAGCTGGCCGAGGTACGGTCGGAGAAGGCGGATGCGTGTCCAGTGGTGGATGAGGAGGGAGAAGTGGTTGAGCATCGCACGCCCCGCGCCCACTTGCTCACGCATCCTTGCGAGGTGGCTTTCTGCAATCCCGTTCCAGTCCGACACCATCCCCAGCAACTCGGCACCCACGACCCCTTGGTCTTGCTGCTGCCGTCGCTTGTGCTGCAGCAAGAAGTCGGTGGATGCTGCCAGGAACTGGAAAAAGTGCGTCGAAATGGAACTGAGAGTTGGTCCTGTGGGAAGACTCGCTGCTTCGCCGTCGGAGAGATGCGCCTCGTCGATCGAACCCAGCCTGGTCGTCCAGCTCGAGTCGTCGATGGGATCACCGAGCGGCGTTGGGGGTGTGACGAGCTCGAGATGCCACGTGAGAGAGACCCACAGCATGCGAGCTGCCTCACGGACGAGGTGGGTGCGATCCGGGATGTTGGTTTGCAGAAGCTCGCGGCGACGCACGGCTGTTGACGTCGCTGAATGCGCGCGGATCGAATCGAGGATACTCTGCTCTTCGCTGATCGCAAACACCTCACCGCCCTCAAAGTGGGCTTTGCGCATCGCAGTCACCGCCCCGGTTCGGATCGTGACATCGTCTGACTCGGCGGAAGCCTGCCATCTCGCTGCGTCGTCTTCTGCGGACGACAGTTGATGCATGCAAATGGCTCTTGCGCTTTGGAACGAGCTCTGCAGATGGTGCAGCGCCGTCCTGAAGCGCCCACGTCGAAGTTCGTAGAGGTAGAAGAGAAACTCGGTGCACACCGTGTTGAGGTTGGGCTCGTGCACGAAATTGCTCATGGCGAGAAGGGCTTGGCATGTGGCGTGCCAGCGATCGGTCATCTCGGGCACTTGCTCGGGTGTGAGCGCGATGCCTTCGCTGATGACCTCTTCCACCGGTTTGCAGTCGATGGCTGATACCATCAGCTCGAAGAGGAGCGCCAAAAAGCTGAGGTCGACATCTGGCTCCTCCACCTGGCCTGTCCTCCAGTCTGAGATGTCGCCGCGGAGATTGATGAGCTGGATGCGGATGAGTCGCCAGCTGATGCCAAGCGGAGACTTGCTCTCGAACGTGCGCAGGCTGTCGAGCAGCACATTGACGACGTGATCGTTGGGCAACAGACCCAAGATGAGCTTGGTCCTCTCGTGAGTCGGCTCGGAAGCAAAGGGAAACAAGTTGCCTGCTTCTAGCGAACCTATCGCGTCTGCAGCACCTTTTCCCGCACCACTTCCATTTGCTGCACCCGTACTGTTCGCTAACAACGTTTTGGTCAAGCTAGGATCGAGATTAGCGCTCCCGGCCGCAACGGCTGCCGCAGCCTCCACCGCACCATTACCGTTCACAGAATCAGCTCCCAGCAGGCCGAGTTGGCTATTGGTTGCTTCACCCTGGCGCATCTCGCGCGTGATGCGATCCAGCACTGCGCGAGCCTGTGGATCTTGCAACCCCAAAAGCCCAGATTGAGAGGTGCTCGCGTGCGGTGTGACTTCGTTGACATCGTAGCCTTGTTGGGCGAGGTAGTCTGGCCCCAAGTAGTGCTGGAGTGTTTCTGGATCCGCTTCGTCCGCAAACACGCAGCGGTCAGCGGGGATACGTCGACGTTGGCAGGGACCACAGAGCGGCCTGACCTTGTCGCATTTCACTTTGCGCGCTTTGCATTGGAGGCACGTGTTGACCTTGCGCCTCTTGTTGGCTGGCAGCTCGTCCTCCGAGGGATGAGGGTGGTAAAGAGACGACATGGTATGCTGCTTCTCTTTGCATGTGCTGCTTGGGCACGACTGCGATCTCGCCTCTTTGCGCTGTGATAAGCGTATACTCGTCTCTACGTCTCAGAAGGGACGCTCAGTAGCACAATCGCGGTTGCTAGTCCCACTCCACCAGTCTTTGGTCGTGATCCAGTCCGTTCAGCTCCTCGGTATCAGTCCGTGTCTTTCGTGCTGCACGATGTAGCTGTAATAGCAAGACTAAGCTGTGGCCCAGCTCACGCGTCGCTCACCCGCCGCTTAGCGAGGACGGTGGTGAGAAGGTCAGAAGCTCGGCGCTTGGTGCTTTGTGCTTTGTACTTTGTGCTTGACGCCCGATGCTCGACGCTCGCCCTTTCACTGCCTCGCTTGCGAAGGTTCCGGCTGGCCGGGTTGCTGCTGTTGATCCCGCTTGACCTTAGGATGCAGTTGTGCTTGTTGCTATTGCGTAAATATGGTCGATCTCTACCAAGGTCGGCCGACGCCTCGGCCGGAGTTGCCGATGAGCGCAGCCTTTTTTTTTTTCGCAGATGTGTTTTGCGTCAGCCTGAAAGGTACTCGAAATTTGCCATGTGGAGACGCGACGCGAGTAAGGGACACCCGTGAGATTTTGTAGATCTTTCTCTCGTCCGAGTGAACAGTTGAGAGTGATTTTCACGCTCAGAGTCCTTTCAGAGCGTTGAGCTGCAGTCTGGCACCTGCCCAGGGTCGGAACGGTTGGCGCGCTCGCTCTTCCTCCGAGCTTACGCCGCGACAAACTCAACTCGCCGTCTGCATAGCCATCAAGGTTCCTTCCCCTTCACAAAGTTTTACCTCCGGCTGCCAAAACCCTGACAGCAACAAGCTCATGTAGCGGCCAGATTTGCCGTAGAGCCGATGCAGCGAGCAGAGTAACACAGCCTGCGGTTCATCTTCGGTCAAAAGGAAGTAGGCGCTCAGCTGACGCGCAAACCACACGTTGAACCCCGCTTGCAGCCTGTTCTAGCCTGCTCTGTTCCCTCTTGTACTCCCTCGCTGGAGGCAGCGGTGTATGGCGCGGTGTCCTATCCAATCTTGTGTCCTTGTATCAATTCGATTGATCTGCAGCAGACAGGGCTTTGGAGTAAGGCCAAAGCTGGTTTCCTCCTTGCTCGATGTGACTGCCTGAGAGCTCTATGAGGCTCGTCCGCAGTCATGCGGGTCTCCAGCGAACTACATGCAGACTGCACTTGCGCATGCAATGCGAGGTAAAAGCTGTGCTGGTCGCACGGACCTGGGCAACTGATATGACAGAGGTAGGTACACTGTAAGATCAAGAGATAGTCTCTTTCCTGTTTGTCCATCGTACAAATTCCGACACTGAGCAGTAACAAGGAGTGGCGCTGTCACGGGAGATCGAAAGTAAAAGCCGAGCACGCGCGCCGTGTCCCGTGTCCGGCGTCCAGCGTCCGGCGTCCGGCGTCCGCAGGCTCAGCGACTGCTGCAAAACTCCTCGATGGACTTTGGAAGGGCAGCTCCAGCCTCGAGCTGGTGGCCAACTCACGGTGACGGGCCAGCTCGTCTTGTGCCTGCCAATTCTCAGTTGACCCAGATTCGTTCGTCTCATGTCAAGCGATGCAACTTGCAATGCATCAAGCGTTTTCGCAAGGCAACTGAGTGCCCGCACTACTTGACGACGGTTCTGTTGTCGCGTTTTCGTCCAAAAGCGCTGGTGTTTTGCGCCCTGGATTCTGCAGCCAGCTCCCTGTTTTGGCTATGCGAGAGACTGTTGCTCAATTGTGCGTTTTCCAAACGCGCTTGCCCGTTTGCTTGAACGCAAACCATAGGAGCCGGGCAGGCCATCGTTCTGGCTACTGTATCCGGCTGTCCAACAGAGCGCCGCAACGCTGGTTGCCCTCGATTCATGAATGAAAGCCTGTGTGCGTCCGGGACTCTCGGCCTTTCCGGCACGCGCAACGGCAGAGATCAAGATCTTAGAGTCTTTGCTTCACACATGCAAGAAGCTATGCTATCGCAGATGGTCGTTGCAAGTAATCCAGCAAAGTTGCAGATAGTGTCCAGGTTGGCAAAGCTGCAGCTGCACAACCCTGTGCAGCCTGAAACATTCAGTGAATGAGCACGAGGCAATCGAAAACACAAGCAAGGTCGATGGGACAGGGAAGAGGTTCTTCCTAGCGTTAGGTGTTTAGCTCAGCATTGGTTCTATAGAGCCAGGCGCGCCTGTGTCTCGCTTCCTATTGAGCCGATTGTCGGCAGCATCAATGTCGATCGCTTTCGTTGTGGTGCCAGCGGTTTGATGCACGTTGAAATTTTGGGCCGTAGACAGTTGTTTCTCGCTCTGAAACAGGGTGTAGGTTTTGGTTGACTTGCCTGTTGACCGGTGTCGGTACGTAGCGCTTTCAGATGGTCGCTTGTGTGGCGAGCGAAAGCGAAGCAAAGCTGAACTGAGATGCGCCGTGACCGAAGCAGCAGTTGGTCATGTCGCATTGGCTCTATAGGCCATGTTCGTGCGCAGCCAAACACTTGTCGTTGAAATCCGGGGTCCTGCTTCTCCCTTGCCGAGGTTGGAGAAAGGCCGTTGCATTGCAGCGCTTCCGCATACAATCAAGCCAACCATTGTTTCGCATCTCGGTTTTCCTGTCATCTTTCCGTTGGACATATTCTTCGACTGCCTACCAACGCAGCAGCAATCCTCCTCCTTTATCGTCACGGCGCGAGTGCTGGGCAGTGAGCTAAGTCGCTGATTTGTAGGATCAAGTTGACGGAAAAGCTTGCAGCACGACGTCACGATCACTCCAAGTTCGGTCAATAATGTCGAGGTAGGAAAAAAAAATAAGTCCTCGAAGAATCACTTTTCCGCATGAAAAGCACAGGTCGCTCTCTTGGGCAACAGGGCGCTTAGAGTCACCGAAGCGAAGCCTTAATTCGCAGAATAGTCCAATTCTTGCAGCGGTCACCTTTGGCGAGGGATCGGCGCCTCAATGGGGTGACTCCTGAGTCGTTAGCTGAGTTGTAGAGATCTGCGGCTTGGCGGTAGGAATCACGGGGTTACTCCTGGCTGCACAATATCCCCTGCACCTTCTTTCGTGATTACTTTTGAAAAGAGGTTCTCTGTATGTAATCGGTGCCAATTTGCAGGAACTCCGCCAGCTGCGCCAGCGTCGACCCTTAAGAATTGGGATGCAATCAAGAGATATAGCAGCGAAAGCTGTCTATGTAGGACCTACAGCTTGTGAGCGCGGCTCACTTGCTTGCGTCTTCATGAGCGGTCGAGAAACTGCCGACATGATGAGCAATTGTGATCCTCCGGGTGTTGCACAAAGGCCCACCACAGAGGGTCAGTCGTGCTCATTGTCCGGGCTGAGCGTGTGAGGTTTTGGCATCTGTTCTCGAACTCGGCTGAGAACTCGAGTTTGGCATGAGAGCGTTATTTGGAACCAAGGGACGCTAGACGGCGTGCGGACTTGGGATCGACCCGGACAGCATTCACTGTTCGACATGAATCGTGGTCACGAGCGCGTTAGCGTGTTACACTTCCCGAACGTGCAGCAAGCCCAACACGCCACGATGGGATGACACGCATCTTTATGCACGCTAACGTGGAAACAGGACCTTGCGCAGAGTGT
Organism: Ustilago lituana; assembly: GCA_928869825.1. NCBI lineage: Eukaryota > Fungi > Basidiomycota > Ustilaginomycetes > Ustilaginales > Ustilaginaceae > Ustilago > Ustilago lituana. The sequence goes on from CAKMYA010000040.1 coordinate 200,256, forward strand.
GGCTTGCACTCGGCTCTGGCGTTCCTTCAGCCGCTCATCCGTACTCTGGAGGTGTGAGAAGCTATGGAGTTCGCATAGCTTGCTCATCGAGTCCAAAGAATCGCTCTGATACCTTGGGAAACGGTACAATCGCGCTCGTCTGACACCAACTTGACTCCGAATCCGTTCGGGGATGCGGCGCATCTTGTCTTGGTCCGGGTTCAGCAACCGCTAGCAACGTTTGCGAAGCTTTCTGCTACCGACCTATTCCTGCCTTAAACGCACGCTCAAGCCTTGTGAGGGCAAAAAGAAGCTTTGTACGGCAAAGGCGACTCCAATCAGCCCAGAAGAGGCGAGGTAAGATGTTGGCTTACAACAAGCCCACCCCCGCACTTATGAAGGCTGGGGAGTGAAGGCAGTCATACGGTGCTTGGTGCAGACGGAAATGCGCGAGTCCTGCTCAGCTTTGATCGGACCGTGAAGATGGAGCAAGCTTGCGCGACATATAAAGTGGGCTATGCACGTTGCAGGATAAGGGTTTGCATCTATCGACGTGAAAGCCGAAAGGGCCAATTGTGAAAGCCAAAAGGTGCAAGGAGATCGGTGCTTTGAACGATCCCTCAAACATGAGGCAAGTCGCCAGACCAGGCTTCTCAAGCACTAGGCGTGAAACAATGGGCTGTAGCAGAGGGCGAGAGACGAGCCATGGCGCCAGTCAAGTCCCCCAGACCTAATTCTTCAAGGTGATTGAGGTAAGGCGCACCGAATCGACCTGCTCCTAGACTGTACTTCATCGAACTGGTATCGGAGCGGCCGAACAAGCTTCAAGTGAATTGAGTATGCATATATTGAATCCGGGTGCACAAGTAGAAATTTCAAGGTCCGACGCTGGTGCTAATCAGAGCAAGGGGAAATCGAAGCAGTCGGAACTCGTGACCGGCAACAACATGTGCTGGAACTCCAGAGTGTTTGCTGTACGCTGAATTGATGCGCTCAATCGCTGGCGGGTGGGTCGGAATGGGGTGTTGGTGTGCCAGACTAGGCATGACGCGGGAAAGTTTGTCCCTCGTGCAAGAAGCAATTCCTGTCGGCATACTCCGAACCGCACGCGCGCTGCGGATGGCATTCTATGCCAACTCAACGCTAAGTTGCAGCGTGACGCTCCGACGAGCTGTCGCATCTGCAATACTGCAGCCAGTTGAATCGGATCTCCTCTCTTTGGGCTGTGTCGGCTGAGATCCGAACACGTTTCCCCACCGCGTAGACCTTATATCTTACAAGGATTGTTTTGAAACCCAAGGATCAACCTCTGTGATCAGGATGCTGATCTGCCAGCAGTCGCTGGAGCAAGACATGGATCGTAGGATAGCATTCCAAGGATGGCGAGCTTGATACACGGTCTCTTTTCGCGCTCAAGTGCCGATGCGATGTGAGCGTGTGGGGATCAGTGTGAACAAGAAGCACGTTGGAATTACCGAGCTGTTGGCGAACAAAGCGCGAGGTATCGCCGCAACAATTCGTCGAGCAATCTAGGACTAGGTCCGTCCATTTTTCGTCGAAAGGTCTCGACCATGAACGCAAGGCTGGACTTTGATGTTTCAGTTTTCGGGTTCTTGTTCGGCTTTCCTGCTGTGACGCTGAGGTTTATTTGTTCAGAATGCATGCTTACAGCAAAGGAGGACAGTTTTGCAGTGCAATGGTGCATCGTCGCTTGCAGTCTTGAAATAGCCGCTTGCAGGAAGGGGTCCGGCGTGCGTTTCTGTGACCGACCGGCCAATGCGAGAATCTTTTGGTAACGCTGTTCTCTTCTGCAGCTATCTGTCGCCTTTAATTACTGTAACTTTCGCTTTCTACTTTTTTTTTTTTTTCTTCTTCCCTTTCTTTCTGGTTCTTTCCTTGCAAACTCATGCAGAGAGTGAGTGCAGCATACTACCTGTCTCATGCGTTGAATTGTGGTCCGGTTTGCGCCGCGACTTGGGCACAGCCGATTGCCGCCATGTGAGTGAGTGAGTGAGTGAGTGAGTGAGTGAGTGAAAAGGCGAACACTATCATCTTGTTGTGCCTATGCTAAGAAACAAGGTTCACGGAGAGACCCATTTGAGGATCCCAAGTATAATATGCTCATACTCGACGGATGCTTGTCAACATCCGCCTTTTTCCTGTGGGGAGCGCGCCATCCTCCACGCCAAGAAGCGGCCAGCAGCACAATCGAGAGATAGCACAAGGGGCAAAACGACATGAAGGAACAGGATGCGCGCCATACATGCTCTTTTTCGTTGCGTGCAAAACAAGAACCTATTGGGAATCAAAGCGGCTCGGGCTCGAGTGTTTCGGTGCTGGCAGACCGACAGGAAGAAAGAGGGGGGAGAAGGGAAGAAGTAGGAACAGCGGGAGACTGATGAAATTTGGTTTGCACGACAGTATTGCGCCTTTGCTGCTACTGATCACTCTCTGTCTTGGGGGCCCAGCGAAATGTGTCGTTCCGTGCGATCCGATCACCTTGCACAAAGTACGGTAACAGCCGAGACTCTGACGCAAAGAGAGCCACACTTTACTTTTGCTGCTGCGGCTGCTGTTCAAGTGTGGTGCTGCTCTTTGCGTTTCCCGCCTGTCGCTCCATCAGTCCCATGTTGCGCCGCTGTACCGCACTGCCCTCTTTGGGTGAATAGAAAAAAAAAAGAAAAAAAAGAAAAGAAAAGCACGGCTGATCTGTTTCTGTCGTTCGTGTTGACGCTGCCGCTGCTGCTGATGTGTTGCAGATGTGTTGCAGAAGTGCAGCTGATGTGCTGCTCATGTGCTATGGCTTTTGTGGCTCCGTTCGAGCAAGGCTTCCATCCGAGAAAATGCATCATCGGCCTTTCCCAACCTTGTTGCACCTCGGCTAATTTCCTCTTTCCTGTACCTTTCGGCCTCTCCCATTGTCTGTGACAGCGTCTCCATCCCTCGCTCTTCTTCTTCTTCTTCTTCTTCTTCTTCTTCCTCTGCTGCTGCTGCTGCAGATCCAGCTGCCTAGCATCCTAAACGTCACATTCTCCTCTTGTTGCCCTTTGCAATTCCACTTTCCAAGACCCTGCCCGACTCTCTGCCTCTTATGCTCTGCCTCGCGACCTCGAGTTAACAAAGCAGTCCGTCGCAGCTTGGCCTCTAGCCGACTCTAACTCAACTGGACGGCACGCCGTTTGACAGCGAGCCCGCCCATTATCTATTGCTTCCGCTCTTTCGCCGGTTCTTTTCTCCGTGCCCTTCCTTTGTCCTTGCTCCCCTTCTGTCCTTTCAACCAAAAGACCATCCTCCAATTCTGGGTGCACCCCCTCCCCTCCCTCCTCTGTTTGGCTGCGACGGTTCCCCCCTTCAAGGCACCGCCTTTTGCTCCCAAAACGCCTCGGAGGTGTCGGTAGCGGACTCCATTCGATTCGGGTTCCTCGGTCTGGCGTCACCGGTCGCTCTCACTCCCACCTGTACGACATTGCCAACATCTCGAAACCTGTTGTATTCACCATCTACTGCACGTCCCAGCCTCTACTCTCACCATCCTAGGCTCATCATCGCCCCTCTGCGCTCTCGTCCTGGACTCTTGCTCTAGTATTTCTGCCATCCAGCCTAAGCTCCTTACCATCCGGACTCACCGATCGACGGAGTCCGGACAACGTAAGGCCGTCTGCAATTTCTTAAAGCCTTCTGTTACGACATCACTGCCTTCGCCCGTCGAAGCGTTCCTCAGATCGCCGAGCAAACAGCGCTCTGACACTGATCTCGGTAGTGCCCGCAAGCCATCACATCACCACGCTTTCAACGAATCCTCATCACCTCAGATCATACCTCAGTTACCGACGGGAAAGACTGAGGCCACTCACGTCACATCCGCAGCCGCATCCGCGCTGAGAACTTGTTCCGATTTCCTCGTCTCCCCTTTGCCATCACGCAGGCTTTGGTGTCAACATCTGTAGTGGCCAACTTCTATTCTCTTTGGACGAACATACACGAATCGGCTAAAGAAATCCCTCCTGCAAATCAACTACTACCTTCCTACCTTTGCCGGTTCCTACTCATCTCTTGTTTTCGTAATGGCCACTTCCAATCCCCTGATCAACTCTCCCCATACTGCCATGGGCCGACACTCCAACATGCCTTATACCACTCGTCCCAAACGCTCCGACTCGGCACAATTCGAGGGCGCCGGTCCACGCGGCATTTTCGACAGTGCTCCCAGAATGCACGAATTCAGCGAAGAATCCACCTTCATACCCACCTCGCTCGCCGAGCATCTCCTGGAGCGCACCTATCTCGACGATGTGGTCCGCCCCTTGGTTCGAGCTCTGGTCAAAGCTCGCATGACGTATGGTCCGGACGCAGAAGGAGTTTCCCAAAGCTCTCAGGCTTATGCTGATCTCGAAAAGCTTCGTCGCGAGCTTGAGCGGTCTGCACAACGAGCCCGCAACGCTGAATTGGAGCGTGATGATTTGGCCCGTCGACTTGACCTCGCAGGTGTTCCAGATCGCAACGAACGCCACGCTGACCACATGGGTCCCAGCGATCATGGCGCGCCTTCATCAAGAGGACAGCAGCCGCCTCTACCAGCTATGATGGGCTTGAAGCGTTCTCGCCCTACCGATTCTGACTCCATCCGCGCCAACTACGAACAGCGATCGGGTCCACCAGGCTCAACTGATGTCTCTGTCAACGTGGCCCACGTCGACGGACCTGGCGCTTCCATCACGGTCAACGCCGAAGGTTCCAGCGCGCCGCCCAACCTCACCTCGCGGCCGCACCACGGATCTGGCGCCGAGCAGTTGTCGCCTCTGATGCCTTACGAGCATCCTGCTGCGCCTCGTCACCGACCCTATCCCGAAATGCATCACAATGTTCACGACAGCGAACAGCGCCATCTAGGCCGTATGCCCATGGAAGCCGACTACGCGTACGGCGACGATAGGTCCGACAGGTACGCCATGCCGCATAGCCAAACCGCCGTACACCGTCCCGGCCTGGCACGGTTCGGCGGAATGAGCGCACTCTCACCTTCCGGCACCAACTCTTACCTCACCTCTGGCAGCGAACGCTCCTCCATGCCCACCTTGGCGACCTACCCATCAACCTCCAGCTCCAGCTCCTTCAGCGCCACCCCCTACTCCAGCGTACACGCCTACGACCACGAGCTGGACGACATGGAACGCTCCCGCAAACTAGCTCGTCTCCGCCCCGGCGACCCACCCCTCGACCACGCCTCCCACCCCCTTGGCCCCGTCCCCAACCGTCCCCTTAACAACCCCAACAACTACCTCACCGCCCCTTCCACTGAATCCGCCTCTGCCTACCCCATCCGCAAACTCGCCTCCACCAAAAACCGTACCTGCTCCAACTGCGCCGCTCCCCACGACGCCAAGTTTCGCCGCGGGCCCAACGGTCCTGGCACCCTCTGCGACCGCTGCGGCTCGCGTTGGAAGAAGTTCAAGGAGCAAGAATCGGCGAATAGGCGAGAGCAGCACGAGGTAGCGGCGAATGCGTCGGCGGCAGCGGCGCATGCGAGGTTGAGCTCGACGAGCGCTAGTTCGCAGTCGCCGATGGAGCAGGGTAGTGCCGGTGCGGGGGAGAATGCGAGACCGAGCGAATCGTCTTTGCCGCTGCTGGCGAGTGAGAACAGCAATGGAAGACAGGGTGGTGAGGGGGTTTCGGCTCTCATTTCGCCCAAGGATGCTGGCGCGACAGAATCTGCCGACGCTGCGGCCGCTCCAGTTCAGTCCCAGCGAGAACGCGAGCGCAGTGCATCGGTCGACCAGCTGATCGACGACTAACCTCTTCTGCCCAGTACTCAAGTTCAACCCCGCCTGTCCTATCGCAGGTGCAGGTGTACATAACTCGAACAAGATGTCACGCCTATAAACTCGTGTAGTATGCATAGCAAAGATCTCTTCCCTGTTTCTTCGCTTTTAAAGTCGCGACAATGTGTGTGACTTGCATCGCGTGTGTTGAATGGGAAAGGTATCGATGCTTCCAATAAAGCTTTTGCGCTTTACGAAGCTTTTGGGGAACCGGAACCGGGCCGGTGCCCGGTGTTGCTGTTGTCGTTGGTGCTGGTTGATTTCGCAGCAGCTAAGCCGGCGTAGTAGCCGGCGTACCAGTATTCGTGCAGCAGCTTCTCGTTCTCTCCCTCCCGCTGTTTTTCCTCTTCCTGTTCTTGTTTCTTTGTCTTTGGAGAAGGGGTGGTGAGGGCTGGGAGGCCGATGGAGTTGGGTGTTGTCTGGACGGTTTTGATGGCTTTTTTCCATGCGCTGTTGCCGTCCAGATGGGCGTGTGGTACCACTGTCACTATCGGCTTTCCTCTCCTCGCTATCTCCTCTACTTTCGAAGCTTCCTTTGGCTCTTGTTCCCGGCATTTATTCGCGTTGGAACGCGCATTTCCGTCCGCACTCCTCCTTTGTTGTTGCAGGATCTGCTGTGTATCTGCCTTCACCTGCTGTGCAAGTAGCGAAGGGTGGTGGGGTGCATCTTCCCACAATGCCGACGGCTCTTTGGCCCTCTTGTCGGACGCGAAGGGTGGTGTGAGGTTGTGCATGGAGCAGTACTGGGTGAGCGCAGCGTTGTACGCATGCACCAGGGAGAGGGGGGAGTAGATCTCGGTGTGCGAGAGAACGCGGCCCCCACCACCGACTTCCACCGCTGGCCGATGCGCAATAGACATTGGGGCGGAAGGGGCAGTGGAGAGAACGGGAGAGAGGGGTTTGTGTCTGGAGTCCCATGCGCGGCGGAACTCGGCCACGTCTGGGATCGCGAATGGTATATTAGCATCCTTTTCCTCCTCTTCCGAGTATTCATCGTAATCGTATTCGGCGTATTGCTCCTCCTCCTCCTCCTCCTCCTCCTCGTCTTCGTCTTCGTCATATGAGTCGTCGTAATAGCCTTGATTCTCCAAAGAGTGCTGAGATGTGCCAGTGGCGGTGTAAGGCTCGCCCCATTCATCATATTTCCAACGCGTGTACGAGCCCTCTACCCCTGTGCCTGCTACGTCGTCAATGTCTTCAGTAGCGTCCCAAAACCTTTCCTCTCCCTCTCCCTCTCCCTCTCCTTCTTCCCCATCCCCTCTTCCCACGCCAGCGCCAGCGGCTTCATCACGATAGCTATCCCCCTCACCCCCTACCGACGCGCTTGTCGGGATGTACGCCGGATCATCCCAATGCACCACCTGCCCCATCCTCTGCAACCCCCCCAACCCCTCCTTTCTCCTCTTTTTCTGCTTCTGCTTCTGTCCTCCACCACCCTGCATCCCACCCTTCCGTTTGCGACCCGCCTTACCATCCACCCCCCACCTTGCAGCGTAGTTGGACCCGGATCCGCACGATGGCCCAGCCTCTCCCTGCCCCGCGCTCAGCTCCAAAGGTGGAGGCGCATCCTCGGAAAGGTCGCTGTACGATACCAGCTGCCGAGACATCCTCAATCGGAGCCACGCAAATACTCCAGAAGAGAGTGTATACAGAAGCTATATGAGAAGCAGAAGAAGGAGTAAAGCAAGAAACGGCGAATGTGAAGAAGGAAAAAAGTAAAAGTCGCGTGCGTGCGCCCCACCGAAATCCGAACTTCCTTCCTCGACCTGCATGACAAGGTGCAGCTGGACCCTGAATCCACTCGAACCTCAAACCTCCCTTCCTGCCATACACCAACATTGCCTCAAAACCGGACCTCTCACGAATACGCCTATAATGCTCACATGCAGGGTACTGAGAATGCAATGACTGTATTGTGTAGTTCGAGGGTATCGACATGTATTCATAATTCCTCTCTCCGAAAAAGGCACGATAGCGTGGCTTAAGACCACCACCCACCCTCATCCACCTCAACCTCCTTCTTGCTCCACGTCGAGGCGAACGAGAATGAGCGCGAGGCCATCATGCTCGATCCCATCCTCTCGATAGACTCTGCAGATGTATCAGCTGAGTTGTGTTCACTCTTTGCCGCACGAGGGGCATGCATAGAAGCCCAAGCGCCCGTCTTGGGCGGCGACAAGGGGTCGACAGCTTCCCATCCGTCTGCCGATGCGGACAGCTGTGCCTTGAGCTGCTCCACAAGTTGCTGACTCTGCTCCAGCTGCTGCATGGTAGCCTCGTGTGTGGCGGCCTCTACAAATCCTTCCTTCATGCTGACGAGATCGCGCTCCAACTCGTTAAATCGCTCGTCGTAGCGGCGAATCTCCTCTCGCAAGTGAGCCTCTCGCTGTTCGCTCTCTTCCAACTTGCGCCGGGTGTCCTCCAGCTCGATTGCCTTGATTTCGAGCATGCCAAGACGTACAGTCGCCTCCGAGAGCTCGTTCGCTTTGGCCTCGAGCTCCTTAACGCGCTTCTCTCCCTCAGCGAGCTTCTGCTGGCTCTGTGCTGCCTTCTGCTTTTGGGTCGCAGACACCTGCTGGAGGTTGGCAATCTTGTTGTCCTGTTCGGCAATTCGCTTTTCGAGAGCGACGAGCTGTCCCTCTGCCTTGGAAGCGCGCTCAAGGACCGCTTTGGCCGAGCCGTAGGCTTCACGCTCAGCAACGTTTGCCTGCTCGAGGAGACGCCCCATTCGGTTTTGTGTCTCGGCACTCGCGGCTTCAGCGCGGTCGGCTCGAGCAACCGCCTCTGCCACCTCCTTTGCGGATACATCTCGCTCCTTGGCTCGGTCGGCCTTAGCTGCGGCGAGCTCAGCGGCCATCTGTGCGAGCTGGTCACGCAGCATCGCAGACTCCTTGTCTGAGGACGAAAGCTTGGCAGCAAGTTCAGTCTGTCGAGCTTCAGCAGAAGCCACGCGAGCCTCAGCTTCCCTTAGCTCTCGTGCCAGACCTGAGCTGTCCTGGGCTTGCTTCTCAAGCTTGGTCGTGAGCTCCTTGTGAGCTTCTTCGGTCGATGTGAGTTGAGTCTCAAGCCGGGACAGAGCCTCGTACGAGCTGTTGAGCACTTGGTACACCCCTGCGAGCTCAGAGAGCGTTTTTTCAGCTGCATCTCGAGTCAATCCATCGTTTACGGAGAGGTCTTCGAGCTTCTTCTGTATGGCTTCTGTGTCGATTCTCGAGGCGTCTGCAGAGGGAATCGTCTTGCGCTCGATGTCAGACTTGATCTCCGCAATTTTCTGCAGAATCAATCCTTGCTTCTCGCTCGATTCGCTGGCACTGGAAAGGAAGATCTCGGTCTTGGCATTGATCGCGCCGGGAAGCTCCGACAAAGTTCGTTCGGTGTCTTCCTGTCGTTGTAAGATCTTCTTGCTGAACGCACGGGCGTCCTCTTGCTTGGCGATCAGCGGTTCCAGGAGCGCAAGAACAGGGTTGAGATCCACCATGTGTTCGATAGACTGCTTCCCAATCACCTCGGCCAGCCTCGCGACCAGTGCGTCTGAATCGATGGGGTCACTCTTGAGACTCTTGACAAGCGGCTCGACGAGCTGCACCGTCGACTGGGCGATCTCTGATGAGGATGGCATGGCTTCTAGCAAAAGATTGCGACTTCTCTGATTATCTTCAAGCAGGCACCTTCGCTCCTCCGACAGGACAGGATCCAGCGCCTGACCAAGCTGATTCGTGAGCCTGTCCGCCAGAGTCGCATCGGTCGTCGCCCTCTCCTCGAGCAGAGGAGGTAAGCAATCCTTCAGAGCAGACTGCAGTTGCTCCTTGACAGCAGTACTGACTTCGCTGATGCATCGCTCGAGATCATGCAGCTCTGCTTCGAGCATCTGCTGAATGTTCGAACGGTCCGCTGCACCCTTCTCGGACAGGAGGAAGAGGTTCTCGTCCAGCTTGTCTTGCACAGCTTGCTGCAGCTGAGCCTCCGATGCTGATTGGGCCGTCTTGGCTAAGCTGGTGTGCGACTCGAAAAGGGACTCGATGCGGTTCACAAGTTGCGAGGTGACCTTCTCGACAAAGTCGCCTGGCACACTTGCATCATTCATGGCTCCGCCGTCGCCGAGAAGCGCTGCGGCAGGAGCGCGGAGATCAACACGTGAGTCAAGCTTTTCGACTACCTGAGCCATGGTCGTCTCGATCTGCTTGCGGAACTCGCCGAGCTTGACGTCGAGAACATCGTGCACGTAGTCAAAGTCCCATTCGCCGGGTGCATCGACTAGGCCGGAGGCGGCCATTTTCTCATCGGCAGATGGGTTTGCCTGTCGCACGGGTCGGATCGTAGTCTGCGTCTCATCTGATGCGTCTGTCGACTTGCGGACGTGCGCTGAGAAGGTGGTAGCGAGTTGGATGTCCAAGGCTTCCTCCATCCGTCTTGAGATCTCCTGAACAATCTTGTCTTGGTCCAAGGTGGAGTCGACCGAGGACACTACGCCACGTGGACGCACCTGGCCCATAATGGTGACTTCATCGAGAATCTTGCCAGCCCATCCTTCCAGAGCTTTATCGACACGATCCACGATCTCCTCAACAAAATCGGTAAGGCTTTCATCCTCTCCTTCCCCATCATCGTCGTCCCTGATGGCTCGGCGATTGTATTGGCCGCGGTCGGACTGTCGCAATTTTCTGTCCACAGAGGACATGCCGATGCTCGAAGGCGCGCGTCGATCTCCCCATCGCACCGATGGTCCTGCCCCAGAATCTGAAGCAAAGGAAGCAGCGGAGGACTGGTAGCTATGAGGCCCGACAGGGATGTGCATAGGTCGCGCTCTTTCTGCAGACCATGCGGGCTCGGGCCGCGACGCTCTAGTCCAAGCTGTAGGAGCCATGAGGGTCTCTGTCGAGGTTTGACCTGCATCCAGACCTGCAGCGCTTGCTCCGCTCTCTCGTTGCGAAACAGCCGATGATACGACTGCGCTCTCCCCAGCTGACAGCTGCTCTTGCGAATCTGCGCTCGTCAGCGAGCGATTCTGGGACGTGGAATCTGCTTGGTTGTTCTCGGACGGGCGCCGAATAGGGATAGCTTTGCTGCCGGATGCTCGAGCGAAGAAGGTTGGATCACGGATCGAAGGCGCCACTTGCTGATCCGCACGTTCCAACGTTTGCTGACCCCAGTCAGGCAATGTTGGACGCCTGAAGCTGGTGGATTCACCGAACTGCTGGGCGCCTCGAGCCCAGGTCGGTACGAATGAAGGCGCTTCGGCCGTGAAGCGAGACTCGTGGGACACGGCACGCTGCTGTTGACCAAAGCCTGGAGGAAGGAACGGAGGCGGGCCCTGCCTGGCCAACGAGCTGTAGCTGCGCAGAGGCCCTTCGATGCTTGCAGCTGACGCTTTCGGTCGAGGAGGGCTGGTGCTGTAAAGCAGAAAATGTTCGTCTTCGCTTTTGTAGTCAATGGGACCATACCGTGTTCGCTTCTCGCGGCCTTGCATCTCGCGATTTTCCGGTTTGTCATCATTGGCTCCCGCCTCGATGCCTGCTGCCGAATCCGGAGTTCGCGACGCTGCTGGTGCCGCTTCGGGCATTTGCAGGCGCACAGGTGCTTTGAATGTGAAGGCCCCCGGTGTAAACGAAGGTGCCCCGACGTTGAGATGAGGCGCGTTGGCAGGCACGTCGCCAAGTGCGCTCGATCCGAAGCTGGATGTTTTGATGCTAGGCAGGCGGAAGTGCATATGTGGTGCGCCGTCGGCGTCTTTGATGTTCGATACAGGTGCAGAGACAGCCCTGGTGGCGGCAGCAGTGCCACCAAACTTGAATTCTTTGGCGCCCGGGTTGAGCAACGAGATGCCAGAGGCGCGTCCAAGGGTGCCCGACATTGGCGGGCTGTTGTGTGCGGGAGCGCGATTCTGACGGGTCTGCGAAGGTTTCGGCGGCGGGAAGCGGAAGTCCTGACTCAGGCGCGTGCTGTCATCATCTGCACGTCTCGGTTGGTCCGAGTGACCAAACGTCTTGGCGTCATCCAGGTCGGACTGTACCTCGTCGGAAGGATTACTGACGATGTCCGCCTGGAACGAGCGCCGCGCACGCTGGTCGGGCTGAGGGTACGCCGAGTCATGTCCAAAGTTCTGGCGGACGTGTTCGTGCAAGTCGCCTTCGCCGATGCTGCTGCTGGGAAGCGTGTTGTCGGTGTTGGCACGGCCACGCTGGCGGTTCCTGCGATCTCGACGAGCAGCTCGTTCTGCCGCGCGGTGCTGTCGACGCAGGATTCGCTCTTCTCTTGCCGCCTCTTCGTCGGAAGGATTGCTGAACTGCTCATCCGACGGTGTGAGAGAGTCTCGGAGACTGTCGTCGTCGCTGCCGTCCGAAATATCTTCATAGTCGTGTCGGTGGGGAGCATCGCCAAAAGCAGACAGATGGGCACTGCCGCGGCGAGCATGCCAATGTTCCGGCCCGTACTCGTCGAGGTCCTCTTCAAAGTCCGAAGCATCGGCATCCTCGCTCGGGTTAGTGCGGATCTCGACGTCCTCGCCGTCGGAAAGAATCTCGGCGTTGTCATCATCACCGCGGCGGGATGTGCTAACCGAGATTCTGGAGGCCTGACGCGCGTGCCTTCTGGAAGCTCCGTTCGCAGCTGCAACTTGCGGTTCCGGATCGTAACCGAAGCCTCTGCCCAGGTCTTTCCAACTCCCGCTGCCTGTACGCTTGGCAGCACTGTGTGCACCTTCTGCGTCTCCGAGTTCAACCTCTTGCTCGCCATCATCCTCAGCGATATTGGCCAGGAAAGGCTCCGCTCTTCCGAGCATCGCTTCAGTGTCGGAGAGCGGCTTCTCTGGCATATCATGCGTCTCAGAGGGAGGCTTGGACGGGCCCTCATCGGAGTTGGCACGGATCATGTCAAGCGCGCTAAACACCTCTGGACCGAAAGGGCCACCTGAGCTGGGCAAGCCAAGCGACATGGTGTGGCTATGCTTGGGAGGAGGTCGCAGATACAGGTCGGTGCTCTCTCCACGGCGACGCGCAAAAGCATCGCGCAAACGGTTCGGAAGTTCCGATTGGAAGCGGCCAAATGGCTTGGCTCCGTCTTCGAGAACAGATGTCTTGTCGCCATCGATAGGCTCATTAGGATCATCCCGGGACAATTGCTGCGACTGCAAGAAGCGGTTGAGCTTGAAGGAGACCATTGTGGGATCAGCTGGAGTAGAGATAGAAAGACTTCGGCCGCTGTGGTCCGCTGTGAGGGTGGCGAGCACGGATGGAAGCAGTGGCTTCGGGCGCAACAATGGCATGACGGCGTCCTGCTCGGCAGCTTCTGCCTCCATCTGCTGCTCCTCGAGACGCATCTCTCGATACTCGTCCCAGGCACTCATTCCGGGCAGATAAATCTCGATGGTGTCTGGCAGGCCCAATGAGTGTGGCCAGGGTTCCGGGTGAATCTCGCAAGTGATAATGGCGTCTTCGGGCACCTCGATGCATGGCACAAGATCATGCTGATCCTGCTGCCACGGTCGACGCTGGATCCACTTTTGTCGTGTCAAGGCTGCGGCGCGAGCATGACGGCGTTCTGCAGCATCTACTTTGGCAACCTCCGTGGCCTGATCAACCCCAACGCCGTCGGGCTGGGTTTCGGCTTCGCCTTGTGCAGAATCATCGTCCGCCTGAGCTAGGATAGCCTCGTCGTCGGGCAAAGGTGTTTCGTTGGGAACTGACACAATGATCTTCTTCTTGGTCTTGAGAGCAGCCAGGCTAGCTGCGAAGGCAGCAGGATTCATGGATATCGATGGGGTAGAGTTGTGTCCAGTCGTCCTGAGAGGAGTGACGGGTTGAGGACCCTTTCCTTTCCTGAACTTCATGTTGCCGCCATTCGTGAGCCCGCCAGGACGAGGCACACCAAGGTTCATCTGGCTCTGAGGCATCACGAAAGGGCTTGTTGGGCCAGACGCGTTGGGCGAAAGTGGAGATGGTGGACCTGCGAAACCTGTAGGGTGCGGCATGTTGGTCATGATTGGAGGTGTACCAAGGAAGGCGGGCAGGCCAGCGAGCTGCACACTGCCGGCGTTGATGCCGTGACCAAGTCTATGGCCCGAGAGTGGCGAACGAGAGTGATTTGCAAGGGAAGGTCCTGGTTGATACGGTGCTGTTGGCGTTTGAGGTTTGAAGATGCCGGCGCTGGCTCCACCAGGTACGAAGGGGCGAGAGTTGGCGCTCATGTGCACCATACCGCCGGGCACACCGCCACCTGGAGTCATCTGGTTTTGTATTTGCGAGAGCTGAGATTCAGGGCAAACACCACAGAGAATGTCAGCATGCTGATCTCTGTTCAAGTTGTAACTGAGGCGCCTTGGTAGCACAGCTGAGGGCAGCTTCAATCAATCACTATAATGACGTGTTCCCGATAGCTCTGAGGCATCGATATACTTACCATAGCTGGGTGAAATGCTTGGTTTTGCGGACCATTGCGGACCTCTAGAGGCGTCGCTGAACCTGATACGGACGGAGGCATTTGCAGTGGGGAAGGTTGTCGCGCTGCTGGCGCAGTGTTAGTGATGCCACCACCAGGTTGGAACACCGGCGCAGCAACGTTGAGCGTAGTGCCTTCCATCTTGTTGTGTGTTGAAGGGCCTGGACGTCGTTACATGAGCTGCTCAAGAGCGATCAGAGATGGATCCCGCCTGTATGGGCCGGCCGTCTTGAAATAGCAAGACCGACACGAAAAGACGCTTCGAGGTGCAGCAAAGGGTGGCCGACCGGCTCAGATCGAAGCCATTGAGGATGCTGTTGCTACACTGTTGTCACGGAATGACGAAGCAGCGGTTGATGAAGCAGCGGTTGATGAAGCAGCGGTTGACGAAGCAGCCTCTTGTCTTGCAGCCTTTTGTCTTGATACAATGATGAGGCTGGGGCGAGGTCGAGAATCCGACCGACTGGTTGTGTCCAGGAGGAGCTGGAGAGAGCAACGCAAGTGGAGCCTTGCTGTGAGTGTGACGAGCCTGGTGAAGGGTATGAAGCTGCGAAAGGGCTAAGCCGCTGCTAACTCAGGCCAGAAGATGCTTGAGGATCGATCGAGGAGGTGAAAGATGGAGAAGCAAACGCACGCATGTCCGAACCTTCCAAGACCAAGCACTCTATTCTCTCGACCCACAGTGGATTCAGCGCTTCCAACGAAGAATCAAGCGCTTTCTCGCAATGTCTCTAGTGGGCTGAACGTGCAGGTGCGGATGCGCAAGTCACAAGTGTATAGTAACTTTGTGCTCGAGTTCAGCGTTGTAACAGGCGTGCGTGCGTGCGTGCGTGTGCGCGTGCATGTCACTTTCAAAAGTGTGACTTTAGAGAATCGTGGGTGTGTGGCACTCTACACACACGCAGCGCCATCTCGGCTCACCCGCCGAACCCACAAAGTCAGCCAAAGCACACTGAAACATACACATCCTCTATGAGTTACACTGTGCTGTAACGTATGCATCTTGCTGCAGGTTCAACCGTAAATCGAGCTCTTTTGCTTCTTTCCTTCTGCCAAAGTTCAGCTCGGATTTCCAGATTTGCGGAGCGCAGCAGACGCGCCCCTTGCGCACGACGTCCGAAGAGCGTGTTGGTTTGCACCCGGGCCCCAACTTTGAGGTAAGTTATCGTAGCTACACAGAGATGGGACACGAAAACGAATTGATCAGGGCGATGCGAGTAGAGCCAAAGTGGTCATTGAAAGGTAACGGCCTACAGGACACTGACAATCAAGTTGTGCGGGGTTTGAAGACACCTGTGCATCAAGTGCGTTGAGACGGCGAGAGGATAGCCACCAGGAATAGGACTTTGGCAGGGACGCTGTCAAGCCAAGTTCCGCGTCAAGGCTGTATCGGGACGAAGCGCAATAGGGTCTGTCCGTGACCTGTTGGGACCTCTCCATCCGCGTTCAACTCCTACTGCACTGCTGCTGCCTCGCAAAGGA
The DNA here is from genome assembly GCA_928869825.1 of Ustilago lituana. Classification (NCBI taxonomy): domain Eukaryota; kingdom Fungi; phylum Basidiomycota; class Ustilaginomycetes; order Ustilaginales; family Ustilaginaceae; genus Ustilago; species Ustilago lituana. The sequence continues at coordinate 215,969 of CAKMYA010000040.1, forward strand.
TGATATGGAACGAGTCTAGGTCGCTCATCTTCAGTGCTGGTCACAGAAACAAGTCAACTTGAGCGCCAATCAAATTCGGTGTCATTCGCAACAAGTATGAGCAACACGTATGAATGAAATCGCCGGGTATACAAGGTCGCCGTGGAGGCAGTCTATGAAGTAGCGGAGTCTAGAAAGTTTAGTCGCTCGACGGCTGGGCCAGCATGGCTTTGAGCTGCTGAACACGTTGGCGCATGCTTGCACATCGTCTATCCACCCCATAGCAAAAGGCAGCAAATTAGCATCATCAGTACCTTGTCCTCTCCTTCTGCACTGAGCCTGGGAGGCATGCACTTACTCTCGTATCAATCGAGTCTCTTGCTTTCTCCTCTCCAGCTGCATCTGCATGATCAGCTTGAGCGTCTCCTTGGCTTGCACCGGTCTCAGCTCGTTGATCAGAAATTGCATGTTGACTACCACGTTCTGCATGTGTTTCAGCCGGTCTTTGGCTTCGGTGCTCTGCGTCCAGAAGCCGGGGTTTGTTGCCATCTGCTGCTGTTGCTGTTCTGGTGTGAGATTTTGATCTGGCACGGCGGGGACCCAGACGTCGTAGGGTTGTGCTGGCTTCAGCAGGTCCGCTGTAATCTCTCTATACGTTTGCAGCAGGGTCCGCAGTAGAGTGAGCAGGAGCTGCTTGCGGTCTGTGCCCTCAAGCGGGTAGAGCACGGGGATGCCAAGTTGCTCGAGCGTTGGTGTGACATCCGGGATGGGCCAGAGCTGCCCGAACACGGTGTATCCGCCGTCTTCCTCGATCCAGTCTACGTTTGGTGGCTCCAGCTCTCTTTTCAGGTCAAAGTCTGGCAAGCGGCCCGATATCGCTAGTTCGTCATTCTGTTCGAGTGTTGTCATCTCGACATCACCTCCTTCCTCTTCACCTTTGCTGCTCGAGCCGTTGACACTCTGTCGGAGGATCGCATCCTGCCTTTCTCGTCGTTGTGCTGCGGTCAGCTGGTCCCATGGAGCTTCTCCGTCCGCCAGCTTGTATGAATTGAGCACCTCTAGATATCGCAAGTTGCGTCTTGTAAACTTCTTGTAGATCTGCGGCGGTGGGGGGAAGAAGGAAGTGCTGATCTGGTTCGAATTGGAAGGACCTGCCGCGACGACATCACCATTATCACCTTGCTGTTGCGCATCAGTGTCCTCATGTTCGCCATCCATCCTGATTGTCGAAGCGTCGGGTATAAAAAAGAGAATGGAGTGGTGGAAGAGAGTGGCCATCAAATGTGGATGGTCGAGTGCTTCGTTCAATAGTCGTTTGAATAGATATGCAAGACTGTGCGAACAGTCCCGAGATCCGAAGCAATTTCCTTTTCCAGATTATCGCACCGATATGCATGCAAAGCTTCCGAAATGCGGAAGCGCTCTCTCGAGTCACGGTGTCATCGAACACACGTTCTTGCACAATTTGGCTGCAACTTCATTCATCCTCTTCACCTCCAACACTACCAAGATTGACTTCAACACCTGATTCCGTTGAAGCCGAGCACCATGAGCAACACACTAGACACCTCGAAGCGGGACCAGACCATCAACCTCGGTGCTGGTCCCAGCTCGCTCCCAACCTCGGTGCTTTTGGAAGCAGCTCAGGGCATCCTCGACTTTGAAGGCACCGGCATGGGTCTCATCGAGCTCTCTCACCGATCCAAGACGTTCCAAAAGCTCATGGACAGGACGGAAGCCGACCTTCGAGCTCTCCTCAACGTGCCCGATTCGCACGCTGTTCTTTTCCTGCAGGGTGGAGGCACGGAGCAGTTCTCCGCCACTGCTCTCAACCTTCTCGCAGCACACGCTGTCAAGAACCCAGACTACTTCAAGTCGAACGGAAACAAGGGCCCTCCTTGCGACTACGCTGTGACTGGATCGTGGACGGCCAAGGCAGTCAAGGAAGCCGCTCGTTTGGGTGCCACCACCAATGTGGCCATCGACTCGCGAAAGGTTGAAGGTGCGAACGGAAAGTTCGGCTCGATTCCTCCCGTCAGCGAGTGGAAGCTCAGCCCGGTCGAGAGCAAGCCAGCTATGCTCTACTACTGCGACAACGAAACTGTCGACGGTGTCGAGTTCCCTAACCCGGGTTTCCCCATCGACCAGCTGCCCGAGGAGTACCGCAGGCAAGTTCCCCTTGTTGCCGACTGCTCGAGCAACATCCTGTCGCGACCCATCGACGTCGCTGCGCACGCCATCGTCTTCTTCGGCGCTCAAAAGAACGTCGGTCCCTCGGGTACCACCGTCGCCATTGTTCGCAAAGACCTCATCGTCGACCCTGATCAAGGTGTTCCCAACGGCGGCCCCCGCATCCCCACTACATTGGTGTATAAGAACATGCTGGACAACGGCTCGCTCTACAACACGCCTCCTATGTTTGCCATCTACGCTTCCGGCCTCGTCTTCCGCGACCTGCTGCAGAACAAGGATGGTGTACCTGGAGCTACCGAACGTTCGGAGAAGAAGGCCGCGCTCATTTATGGGTTGATCGACAAGAGCGATGGTGTGTACCTGCCCACCGTGCGCCAGGCTTCGGCGAGAAGCAGGATGAATGTTACGTTCAGGATCTCGAGAGCGGGAGAGAACAAGCCGGATGAGACGCTGGAAGAGGCATTTGTGAAGAGGTGCGCCGAGAACAGCATCGTGCAGGTCAAAGGTCACCGGTCGGTGGGCGGCATCCGCACGAGCTTGTACAACGCGGTGACGGTGGAGCAGACGCAGAAGCTGGCAGATGTTATGACGAGGTTCATGGAGGATGTCAAAGCTGGCAAGGTCTAGGACATCTCACCATAGTTTGTTCTATTCCGGTTTGTTATATAGATGCTGTGGGTTATATTCAATAATGATACACATACCGCACACCCACACTGCGCGAGAAGAGCGAGGCGTGTTTCTTCAAGCTTGTTCCACTCCAAGTGAAGCTATGGAGAGGCACCTTGATCAGTCAACATCGACACATCCTGTGCTGCCTCTACTTCTGCCTGCTGCCCCTTCTCCTTTTGTCGCCGCTTCTGCTTTTTCTTCTTGTTCATCTTCCTCTTCCTCTCCTTTTCGATCTGCTTGTCAATCCGACTGCCCCCGCCTTCGCCCCTCACGAGCTTCTCAAGCGTCAAGCTCATTCTCCGCCTTGCTAGCTCTCGATTGCGATCGCGCGAGCGGGTCTCTTGGCAAGTGATCTTGGTGCCCGTTGGGATGTGCGTAAGCTGGACGTTGGTGGAGAGCTTGTTGATCGCTTGGCCACCTGGTCCAGAGCCTCTGATGAACTTTTCGGCTAGATGACGCTCGTCGAGTGTGAGTGGGTATTTGCGGGAGCCGGGCTGGAAGGTGTAGGTGCCCGACGTAAACCAATCAGGTAATTCCGGCTCAGAGCCCTGCGAATTAGCGGTGGGTGGTGCCAACGGGGAAAGTGTGCTCGTAGATGAAGAAGAATCCGATGGCGTGCCCTCGTCGGCATCGCTGTCTGGCTCATCGATATCCTCGCATAGCTCGATATCGTCGTTTGATGCGGAACCGACGACATCTTCGAAACTATCTGTTGTGGATGAGACACGCCGTGGCGTCAGTACTCATTCGCACCATCTTTGCGTACATCAAAGAAGACTTGTACTTACACACCGACTTCGCCCTCGAGCCACTCTTGCGTGGTCTCGGCGCCTTCCTTGTCCGTTACGAATGTATATCGATCCAAGCTCTCATCTGCCTCTTCTTCCCTCTCGTGCTCGATGCGGTGCACGTCATACCACGGTACGCTCTTCTCCTGCTGCCTCTGCAGCTCTGCCTGACTCCAGACAACGCGGACGGGGAAAGTAATCTCAAAGTCGAACTCGGGCAGATCCGACGGAAGCAGCTCGGGACGCTCCTTGCGCAAGTATTGGTTGTTGATGGGTGGGTCGACGAGCTGCAAAGCCGTGAGAGGGCGAGAAGATACGTAGGTCTGGGCGATGAGGGAGGCAGGGCCGCGGGAAATCATGATGGGCGGGGAAGGTGGTGTTTGGCCTGCTTGACGCAGTGTGTCGATTGCATCCCTCTCGAAGAGCTCCATGAGCTTGGTTGAGTCGTTGAGCTCGGGAAAAGGCCGATCTGGATCAAGGTCAAGGAGCAGCGATTGGTATCCTTGTGTGGAGAAGTGCTCGATCCATTCTGAAAATGCTTCTGCCGCTGGCGGTGAAGATGTCCATTTAGAGGCGGTGAGGAAGAGAATAGGCGTGGGAGCTTCTCGTGATGCTGATGGTGATGCGTCGACGACTGTCAAGGATGACTTGAAGCGTCGGCTGAGCCGATTGCTAGGAATAGCGCTCGTTGGAGCGGCTGCTGCCCGACGCAAGCCAGAAGCGGCAATCGATGCGATTCGCAGCATTCTGCTCCTATATGATCACTGCAGTCTGCTCCTATACGATCGCTGCAGTCGGATCTGACTCGAAGCAGCAGACGTTGCGCGGCTGAGTTGCGACGCAGCAAGGAAAGGGTGATAAGGGTAGTGAAGAGAGAATGAGCAACTCGACGCGGTCCGTAGATGACCGATGCTGACCGGTCGTCAAAATTGGCCAGCGCCCAAAAATATGTCGAGCTTCGATCCCAGCTCTGACTCGCGCGATTTGTACAGGAGGGGAACGATGTTAGATTGCAGGTCAGCTAGGTGGCTTGCTGGCTCAGAGGCTCCCAGCCTGCCATAGGGGGCCAGTCGAGTGCAGAGAAGAGCAGGACATACAGGTGGAGACACAAGGGAAGGGAATGGGCAGGTGACAAAAGCTTGGCAAGTGTTGAACTTGGTGCAATGCTTGCCAGAGAGAAGATGATGGAGGGAACAAAAGCATATTGTGAGGCCTAAAGGGGGTGTGATGAGGTGGGAGTGAAGTGACACATGCAAAGTAGAGCTCAGATGGGCACACTGGTCATGTGCTGCATCCCAGCTCTGACTCACATGATTCATACAGGAGGGGAATGATGTTAGATTGCAGGTCAGCTAGGTGGCTTGCTGGCTCAGAGGCTCCTGGCCCACCAGCCAAGCATCGAGGCACCTGCACAGCAGAGAGCACTCTCAATGGAGTTGGGGCCAACAATCTCAGCTCAGGAAGCACCTGTGTCACACTGTCAGTGGTCATGTGCCAGACACATGAAATCGAAGTTAACTCGAGGTAAACATCAATTTTGTTTGAGTTTGAGTTTAATGGCCAGTGAATGTCGATTTCACTTGAGATTGACATTAACTGCATCTTATGCTTGATGTCAACTGACTGCCATTGCCACTCTGTTCAGAGGTAATGCAGCACATTTGTGGTAGCCTAGTGGGTGTCCTACACTTGACAGGAGTGGGCTAACTGTCCTCGTGTAGGTATGCAGCATGGATGAACTGCACTGCTGTGGTTGGAGATGATACTCGAGGCTGTACAATGCTGATAGTCAGAATCATTGTATAGTAATGGTACTGGTGTAGGTTCCAGGACTGTGGTGTAGGTTCTGCCTGCACAGGTGAGGCCTGTGGTGCCAGTGGTGGTTCTGACTGATGTCTATATGTACTCTGACTTGAATGGAGGCACACTGAGTAGTAGCAATGACTAAGATTGCTACTCTACAAGACAATGAGTGTGAGTGTAGTGATACTAACATACTGACAAGTAAAATGAATGGTAGAGTGGATGAGGCCCTGCCTCTCCCCTTGCATGAGGAATGCATATATATATGGATGCTGGCTGCAGTTGCTCCAGAGCATCCCTCCACCAGCATCAGGCCAGTGTCAGGGCCTGCACTGCTGTCCTTGAAAACTCATCACTGGTCTCCAGCCAGTACCTCTTCACTTGCTCTATGGCCTTGAGCCAGTGTCAAGCTCTTCTTCCTTTCCTGCAGGTCCCCCTATCTATGCAGTGGCCCCTGTGCCTTACCCAGCTGTTACTGGTCAGCCCAGGTCATTGACAGCATCCTCCAGACACCACCGACTCTGTCACTGATCTTCCCCAACCTGTCTGGGGTGGTGTCATTGTAGTCATCACTTGTCATTGTTGTTCCACAGCATCATATGGCTCTGTAGGCAAAATCGATGATAAGGCCTGCTTAATGTCGACTTCATCTGAGATCAACTGTAACACATGTTTAATGTCGATCTCAAATCGATTTCGACTTTATGTCCTGTGACACACACCATGAGGCAGTGTCAGGGATGAGGGGGCTGTTGTGAATGCTGAAGAGGGCAGCAAAGGAGAGGTTGTGGTGCTCACCAGCCAAGTGATCAACATAGTGCCAGAAGCAATCAGAGTTCCAGTGCCCCAGGCAGTGGATGGTGTCAGCATCAGCACTGATGTGAGCAGCCCATGTGGTGGCACTGCACCAGAAGGAGTGACCAGCATAAGCAAACAGCACCAGGCCAGAGGAGGCAATGACATGGCAGAGGGTGGCCACAAATGTCAAGTGGGTGAGAGGGTTGAGGCTGGCTGGGCCAAGGCTGAAAAGTGTCACAGGACATAAAATCGAACTCGAATTGAGATTGACATTAAATGCATCTTATGGTTGATCTCAGATGAAATTGACATTAAGCAGGCCTTATTGTCGATTTCACCTACAGGGCCATACGATGCTGTGGAATGAAAATGACAAGCAACAACTATGATGACACCATCCCCAAATGGGTTGGGGTGATCAGCAATGATGTCAGCAGCACCTGGAGGATGCTGTCAATGACCCTAGGCCAACCAGTAACAGCTGGGTGAGGTGCAGGGGCCCCTGTGAAGATAGGGGGGACCTGCAGGAAGGGAAGGAGAGCCTGACACTGGCTTGAGGCTGTGGAGCCAGTTGTCAGCGGTTGTGTGCCAGACACATGAAATCGACATTAACTCGAGGTAAACATCAATTTCGTTTGAATTTGAGGTTAATGGCCAGTAAATGTCAATTTCACTTGAGATCGACATTAACTGCCTCTTATGCTCGATGTCAGCTGACTGCCATTGCCACTCCATCCAGAGGTAATGTGGCACGTTTGTGGTAGCCTAGTGGGTGTCCTACACTTGACAGGAGTGGGCTAACTGTCCTCGTGTAGGTATGCAGTGCTGATGAACTGCACCGCTGTCATTGGGGATGATGCTCGAGGCTGTACATCGCTGGTAGTCAGCATCATCATATAGTAATGGTACTGGTGGAGGTTCCAGGACTGTGGTGTAGGTTCCACCTGCACAGGTGAGGCCTGTGGCACCAGTGGTGGTTCTGACTGCTGTCTATATGTTCTCCGACTCGAACAGAGGCACACTGAGTAGTAGCAATGCCTAAGATTGCTACTCTATGAGACAATGAGTGTGAGTATAGAGATACTAAACGTACTGACAAGTTAATGAATGATAGAGTGGATGAGGCCCCACCTCTCCACTCATACAGGGAGTGTGTATATATATATATATGCATGTGTGTATGCCAGTGGCAGTTGCTCCAGAGCGTCCTGCTGCCAGCATCAGGCCAGTGTCAGGGCCTGCCCCTTCTGTCCTAGAGACTCGCCACTGGCCTCCAGCCACTACCTCTTCGCTGGCTCCACAGCCTCAAGCCAGTGTTGGGCTCTCCTTCCTTTCCTGCAGGTCCCCCCTATCCTCACATGGGCCCCTGCACCTCACCCAGCCATTACTGGTTGGCCTAGGGTCATCGACAGCATCCTCCAGGTGCTGCCAACCTCATCACTGTATCACCCTCAACCCCTTTGGGGAGGTGCAGTCATAGTTGTTGCTTGTCATTTTCGTTCCACAGCATTGTATGGCCCTGTGGACGAAGTCGATGATAAGGCCTGCTTAACATCGATTTCATCTGAGATCGACCATAAGACACATTTAACATCGATCTCAATTCGAGTTCGATTTTATGTCCTGTGACATTAGTGAGGTTTTGGTATGCCTCTTACTCGCACGTTTCGAGCTCAGCAAAGCCGTCTTGCTCACTTCGGATGCATGCGTGCATAAGCGAGGTCCATATGACCCATTTGGATTTGTCTTACAACTACTTTCTGTTAGGTGAACTGTGTATGTAAGTAGAATGAGAAGCGTTAGACACATCTCACCATGATCGTGTGGTTTTAGCTAGAATGTAACATGTTGGGCAACGTTCTTGATTACAAAGCATGTGTGGTATGTGAAACTAAAGTCTACATTGAGAGAGAACTGCCAAAACTGTCGAAACCACAGATGGCGGTAGTACTACCATCATCCATATCCTTACCCCACGCTTTCTGTAACCTTATCTCTGTTTAACCAGTGCATCCGCCAGGCACCGGACACTGTCCATGCGATCATGCAAGTCGAAGACTCCAGCACATCGTATCTACAGTCTGTGCCTGCTCACGACGATGACCACTACCACCAACTGTATGGAGCTCATCGGTGACCTATGAGCCCGATATTCACAAATCATGCATATTTGCTGACTAAGATGCGTCATGTGAATGGAAAAAATTTTCGAATTCTGCACCTGCATCCCGAACTGAGTAAGACTGAGCTTGTGACCATCTGACTCTCTTCCAAACCACCACCACCACCGTCTCGCATAGTTTGGCAAACAAACTGCATGAGATAGACGTTTCTTGACCAAAACCTCTCTATTACCCCCGTTTTCAGAGCTGAGCTCCTGCGAAGTAATGAAGTCTGTCCAGAGCCTATTCCTTCATGGCCTGTGCAGAAAAGGAGTGGCCTGTATTTGTGGTGTTGGCAGCATTCCTTCCTTTTCCTTTCCTCCTTCTCCTCATCATCATCTACTGCTACACTGTCACCACTTACCATGTTGGCTCCCACCTCCAACCCCCCATTATGCTGCTCGACTCATCGAGCAGCTCCCATTGCTCCTTGCACAGCTCTTCATCGCTGCTGCTCCACTTCCCCTGCCACTCCTGCAGCTCAGCTTCCCTCAGCTGTTGGTGATGCCACTCCTGCCTTGGTGCAGTCAGAGGGCATCGGCCCTGCTTCTTCTGGTGTCGATATGGGTTCCACTGATGGGCAGCCCTCAGATCTTGCAGCACCCCATGCCACTTCCGAGACAGCTGTCATGCCTGTCGAGGAAGTCATGGCTGCTTCCCTGGTGGAGTTGGCCTTGCATGGCCCTCCTGTGCTTGAACCCCTTTTCCTGGGCACACATGCTCCCAGCGAGGAGTGCCATGATCACTACAAGGCTGAACTGGCTCGATCGGATGGCATGCTGGCATCACCTGAGGCACTGGGTATGCCCACCTATGCTCCATCACCTCCTCCTCCAGGTGTGATGCAGAGGGACACCCCCTCCATCAGCAGGCACACACCTCCTCCCCCGGTGCCTCTGCACCACCCTTCTCCATCACCACCAGTGGCCCACACTCCAAGTTGGGCTGAGATTGCTGCCTGGACCCAGGTACTCTGGGCCCCAGTGCTGCTGATCCTTTACATGGCTGGCCTCTACCCTGAGCTCTGGACCATCGCTCAGGGCGATGCTGCAGATCAGCATATCCACAACATCATCATGCATCACCTGACTGAAGGTTCAGCTCCCTGGCCCACCTGGATGTGTGCACACTGCGAAGTGCTCCAGATCCTGTGAGTATTCCCCTCCGATTTCCTTCTTACTGCTCGTTTCGGGGTCGTTCACTAACCCCTTGCTTTGTTTCTGTGGTGTAGTTGCTTCCTGTCGATGTTCATGGACCCATTGGGTCGATGATGCCACATCCCTGCCTTGTGTGTGCACTGCCATGTGGTGGGCATCGCCCATTGCAATCGGACCATTGCTTGCCACCCAGCCTTTGTGTACTGTGGTGATTTCCTGGGCTGGCAGCATGGCCACCACAAGCACAGCACTGAGTGCACCCACCTTTCGATGCCTGAGGGGGTCAGCATGGGTAAGGTGCACCATGATGACCATGTGTATCTGCCTACCCATGATCATCGCTGGGCAGAGGCCATGGTGTGGCTCTGGTGTCTTGACAACACCAACTTCCCTGGCATCCTGCATGCCATGCACCAGTACATGGTGGTGAACAGTGCTCTTGTGAGTGAGCACCAGCCCCATGAGTTGTGCTCTTGCCCTGGTGGTCCTCCACCACCCATGGATATGCCATTGTCCCCTCTGCTGGTCCCTGAGGGCAAGGATGGCAAGCCCTTCTACATCGACATGTAGATTAGCCCTCTTCTCATGCTGTGTTTGTCCCCTTTGAAATCCACTGCTGTTCCCCTTGTCCTCTTGTATGTGCCTTGTGAGTGTCTGATGAGCTTCGACACTGAGACTGGAGCCACTTTTCCTCCTGCAGGGCTGACCTTTTTGAGATCAAGGATAAAGTCATGTAATCCTCAATTTTGTGTGAGATCAACTGTAACTCGCTTTTAACATCTGTCAGCGGTCATGCACCAGACACATGAAATCGATGTTAACTCGAGGTAAATGTCGATTTCATTTGAATTCGAGGTTAATGGCCAGTAAATGTCGATTTCACTTGAGATTGACATTAACTGCCTCTTCCACTTGATGTCAGCTGACCACTGTTGCCACTCTGTCCAGAGGTAATGCGGCATGTTCATGGTAGCCTAGTGTGTGTCCTACACTTGACAGGAGTGGGCTAACTGTCCTTGTGTAGGTATGCAGCACTGATGAACTGCACCACCATTGTCAGGAATGATGCTCGAGGCTGTATGCCACCAGTAGTTGGCATCATCATATAGTAATGGTACTGGTGGAGGTTCCAGGACCATGGTGTAGGTTCTGCCTGCACAGGTGAGGCCTGTGGCACCAGTGGTGGTTCTGACTGCTGTCTATATGTTCTCCAACTTGAACAGAGGCACACTGAGTAGTAGCAATGCCTAAGATTGCTACTCTATGAGACAATGAGTGTGAGTATAGAGATACTAAACGTACTGACAAGTTAATGAATGATAGAGTGGATGAGGCCCCACCTCTCCACTTGTGCAGGGGATGTATATATATATATGCATGTGTGTCTGCTGGCAGCGGTTGCTCCAGAGCATCCTGCTGCCAGCGTCCAGCCAGTGTCAGGGCCTGCCCCTTCTGTCCTAGAGCCTCACCACTGGTCTCCAACCACTGCCTCTTCACTGGCTCCACAGCCTCAAGCCAGTGTTGGGCTCTCCTTCCTTCCTGCAGGTCCCCCCTATCTTCGCAAGGGCCCCTGCACCTCACCCAGCTGTTACTGGTTGGCCTAGGGTCATCGACAGCATCCCCCAGGTGCTGCTGACATCATCGCTGGTCACCCACAACCCCTTTGGGGTGGTGCTGTCATAGTTGTTGCTTGTCATTTTCGTTCCCCAGCATCATACAGCCCTGTAGGCGAAATCGACGATAAGGCCTGCTTAACATCGATTTCAATTGAGATCGACTGTAAGATGCATTTAACATCGATCTCAATTCGAGTTCGATTTTATGTCCTGTGACATTACCCCCATTTTCAGAGCTGAGCTCCTGTGAAGTAATGAAGTCTGTTCGGAGCCTAATCCTTCATGGCCTGTGCAGAAAAGGGTGGCCTGTATTTGTGGTGTTGGCGGTGTTCCTTCCTTTCCTTTCTTCCTTCTCATCATCATCTACCACTACACCATCACCTACCATGTTGGCTCCTCCATCCAACCCTCCTCTGTGCTGCTCGAACCGTTGAGCGGCTCCTATTGCTCCTTGTGCAGCCCTTTTCCACCAGCAATCCACCTCCCCTGCTGCTTCTGCAGCCCAGGATCTCTCAACTGTCAGCGCTGCTGCTCCTGCCTCTTCGGTCGATGACAGGGGCTCTGCCCACAAGCAGCCCACAGGTGCTTCGACACCTCAACCCACTTCCAAGGCAGCTGTTATGCCTGTCGAGGAAGTCATGGCTGCTTCGCTGGTGGAGCTGGCCTCATATGGCCCTCCCACTCCCTCTCTCACACCTCTCTTCCTGGGCATGTGTGCTCCCAGTGAGGAACGCCAGGAGGAATATGAGGCTGAGTTGGCTCACCTGGACAGCTCTCCTGCCTTGCCTGTGGTGCCTGGGACACCTGTGTACATGCTGTCACCTCCTCCCCCAGGTGTAATGTGAAGGGACACTCCCTCTGATGGTAGGCACACACCTCCTCCCCCGGTGCCTCTGCACCTCCCCTCTCCATCACCGCTGGTGGCCCACACTCCGAGTTGGGCCAAGATCGCTGCCTGGACCCAGGTACTCTGGGCTCCAGTGCTGCTGATCCTTTATGTGGCTGGTTGTTACCCTGAGCTTTGGACCATCACTCAGGGTGACACTGCAGATCGATGCATCCGCAACATCATTATGTGGCATCTGACTGAGGGTTCAGCCCCCTGGCCGACTTGGACTTGTGAGCGTTGCGTGGCACTTCAGATTCCATAAGTTGCCTGTTCCATTGTCCTCACCAAACTTGTTGAGCTCGTTTACTGACCTTCTGCTTTGACTTTGCTGCCCAGTTGCTTCCCCTCGTTGTTCACAGATCTGCTGGGTTGGTGGCACCGTGTGCCTGCATCGTGCGTGCATTGCCATGCTGCAGGAATAGCACACTGCCAATGGTCCATCGCTTGCCACCCAGCATTCGTCTACCATGGCAACTTCCCAGCCTGGCAGCACAGGCATCACGAACATGGCACCAAGCATGCCCACCTCTCAATGCCTGAGGGAGTCAGTATGGGCAAGGTATGTCATGATGACCATGTCTACCTGCCCACCGACGATCGCCACTGGGCGATGGCCATGGTTTGGCTTTGGCACCTCGATGATGCCAACTTCCCTGGTGTCTTGCATGCCATGCACCAATACATGGTGGCGAACAGTGCTCTCATGAGTGAGCGCCAGCCCCATGAGTCGTGCTCCTGCCCTGGCGGTCCTCCTCCACCTGTGGACATGCCATTGTCCCCTCTGCTGGTACCTGAGGGCAAGGATGGTGAGCCCTTCTACATAGACATGTAGATTAGTCCTCTTCTTGTGCTGTGTTTGTCTCCTTTGAAATCCACTGCTGTTCCCCCTGTCCTCTTGTATGTGCCTCATGAGTGTCTGATGAGCTTCGACACTGAGACTGGAGCCTTCCTGGCGACTTTTCCTCCTGCAGGTCTGACCCTTTTGAGATCGAGGATAAAGTCGTGTAATCCTCAATTTTGCATGAGATCGACTGTAACTCACTCTTAACATCGATTTCATTCGAGATCGACTGTAACCTGCTTTTAATGTTGATTTCGCAAAACTGAGGAGATGGCCCTATTCTCGAGTGGGAATGCCTCCCCCCCTCGAAACGTCATAGTCCCGGATGAGGTCAGGGCAATTGAGGTTCTCAGCAGGCTCCCAGGTTGCCTGTTCCTCGGGATAGCCCTTCCAGAACACCTTGTACTGGAGTTGGCCATGATGGATTCAGCAGTCAAGGATGCGCTCTACCTCATACTCCAGTTCATCATTGTGCAATGGTGGTTGTACAGGGAGCTCATTGCACCCTGCCAATTGGCTCGCTGGCTGCTTCTCTAGCATGGAGACATGGAAGACATCATGGACTTTGAAGGTCGCTGGAAGCTGTAGGCAGTATGCTCACCAGCCGATGCATTCCAGGATGGGAAAGGGGCCAGCAAAGCGGGTGTCAAGCTTGGGACTGGGTCATCGAGTCTTCCAGTTCTTGCGGTTGATGTGAATGAGATCACCAACTTTGAATTCCATGTCCTTGCGCTTACAGTTGTATTGCTCAACCATCTGTGCTTGTGCTTGCTGAATGGCCTCCTGAAGGTATGTGATCCAGTCCTTGGCAGTCATGAGCCATTCATGCCATCCCAGGTCATGTACTCCAAGTCATTCTGGGATTTCTGGGTGAAACTTGGGATTCCAGCCATAGCATGCAAAGAACGGTGATACCCCAATGCTGCTGTGTACTGTGTTGTTGTACATGAACTCAGCCATTGCCAGCAAGGTGCACCAGTTGTTCTGCTTGTAATTGCAGTACATACGGAGGTACTTCTCAACCACTTGGTTTACCCGTTCGGTCTGTCCATCAGTTTGCAGGTGGTAGGCTGTGCTGAGGGAGTGGTTGATGCCAAGGGTGGCAGTGAACCTCTTCCAGGCTGCTGATATGAACTGCCATCCTCAATCAGAGACAATGTGGTCTGGTGCGCTGAAACATATGAAGACTGTGGCCTCTAAGAGTTTGGCAGTGTCCTCTGAGGTTGCTGACTTATGTGTCGGTGCTAGGATGGTGAACTTGGTAAGATGGTCAACCATGACTAGGTTCAAATCATAGCCTTCCAAAGGTGGCAGTCCTTCAATGAAGTCCATGGAGATCGAGCCCCAAGGCCGCTCTGGTGTGGACAACAGTTGCAAAAGGCCATACGGCTGATGGTGTGGGGCCTTGTATCGAGCACACACTGGGCAGCTAGCTACATAGTCTGCGATCCATGCAGCCATGCATGGCCAGTAGTAGTGCCATTGTGCTAGCTCCAGCATAGCATCATGCCCAGCATGTCCAGCCATCAGTCCATCATGGCACTGCAACATCACCATGTAGTGCAGGTGCTTGACCAATAGGGATTGGTCTCATACCTTGGCCACACTTCTGGTGTCGTTGCTGCCTTGCTTGCCAGGCAGTGTGACCTTCAGCACAACCAAATGGCCATCTTTGTACCATAAGCCATCCTTGAGCTTGAATTGGCCTTGATTGTACAGCTCTACTAGTTCACAGTCGAGGGGCTGGAAGGTCCTGATGAGCTCCTTGAATCCTCCTGCTACAATATCTGCCATAGAGGGCAATGCTGGAGGTGCTTCATGAGATCAATGATTATCATCCCTTATGGTTGAACTGAATTGAGTTCGACGATTACATGTGTTTTCGGTTGAACTCATTTGAGTTCGATGTTTAATGGCATTTATCGTCGATTTCACATTGGGTTTGGCAAATAGTTGGGCTGGCAGCAGCTGTCAAACATTGTGCTCTCATTCTTCACCAGCAGGCTGCATATTGCTTCGCCTTGTCAAGGCATCAGGCTCACCTGCTTTGTCCCCTGGCCTGTATTGTAGAACAAAGTCGAAATCAGCTAGTAACACTGCCCACCAAGCTTGTCAACCGTTGATGCACCATTGAGACTTGAAGTACTTGAGCACTTCATGGTCTGTGAGTATGACAAGCTGTGATGGCAGGCCTGCCAGCATATGGTGCCACTGGGTCAGGCATGCCACCACTGTGAGCAGTTCCTTGTCATGGATCTCATAGTTTTGCTCTGCCAAATTCATCTTGTGAGAGTAGAAGGTGATCGGATGCCATCATCCCTCTTGCTCCTGTTTGAGGACTCCAGCTATAGCATAGTCGCTGGTGTCCATCTCCATTCATGTGGGCAGGTGATAATTGAAATGTCGAAGGACTCCTGCTGATGTGAATGCCATGATGAGGCTGTGGAATGCCATCTCTGCCTCCTCTGGCAGCTTGAACTTCCTGAAATGCTCGGTTGGCTTGACCAGCGATGTGAGTGGTCTCACAATGTGTGCGAAGTGTGAGATGAATTGTCGATAGAAGTTGGCGAAGCCAAGGAAGTGCTGGATGTCATGGATCGACTTGGGGACCGGCCATTCCTTAATGGTCCGTACCTTCGCTTCATCCATCTTGATTCCTTGCAGCATGATAACATAGCCTAGGAACTCGATGGTCATGGTGTGGAACTCGCATTTCGACAGCTTCGCGAAGAGGTGGTGCTTGCATAGTCGCTGCAGCACCTCTCATATGTGGCTGACATGCTCCTTCAGGTGGTCGCTGAAGATGAGGAAGTCATCTAAATATACCACCACATAGATACCAAGGATATCATGGAAGATACCATTAACCAGCGACTGAAAGTGTGAGGGAGCGTTCATCAGTCTGAACAGCATGACGAGGTACTCATAGAGCCCGAGTTGAGTACCAAAGGCTGTCTTCCATTTGTCACCATCTGTGATGCATACCAAGTTATACACCGCCTTGAGATCCAGCTTACTGTAGACCTTGGCCTTCCATAGTAGGAAGAGCTGCTCCTCAATGAGGGGTAATGGGGCATGATTCTTCACCATAACCTTGTTGAGGCCTCAGTAGTTGATGCATAACTGGAGGCCTCCATCCTTCTTCAGTACAAAGAGCACAGGTGAGCATGCTGGACTTTTCAATGGATGGATGAAGCCCTTTGTGATGTTCTCATCAAGGTATTTGCACAACTCTTCCAGCTCTTTGGGTCCCTGTAAGTACAGAGGCCCTCGAGGCGGTTGGGTGCCCAGCAATAGCTTGATCGAGAGATCATGGTCTGTCCTCAGGGGCAACTTGTTGGCTTCAGTCTCACAGAAGACCTGATGGAGATCCTGGTATTCCTCAGGTATCTCCTTCACCTTCAGCTCCTCCTGAGGTTCAACCTCCATCTCGATACCTTTGTTGCTGCCTGTAGGGATGAAGCCGTACATGGGTACTGTGGCAGGATCAATGTCCAGGAGCATGCATCCTACAGGACTGTTGTGGAGGGCTGCTCATATGAGCTGTTCAGCAGAGACAAACTCATTCCCATGAGCTATGAGATTGGCTGCCAAAATAGATGTTAAGGATGCATTATCTTGGATCTCAGTTGAAATCAAAGATATGTGGGGTTTATCATCGATTTCAGATGAAATCGATGGTAACTGCCCCTTAACTTCGATTTCGAGGCTGGGCTGGAAATCGAGAGTACTGGTGTGCCAATCTACCCTGGGCCTGAGTTTCCTGAGTAGTTTGTAACCTAGAATGATGTCATAGTCATCAATGTCTGTCACCTCTGCTTCAAAAGGGCCAACCAGGTAACCTCCTATGCCTGTGGTGACTGAGGTGGTGCTGTTGATCTGTAAGGTATGACCAGTAATACCATGAATGCTTCTTTTGTGTATGGGTTTCATGGGTATTTGATGGGTTGAAATGAATGTATGAGCAATTATAGACACTCCGGTGCCTGTGTCAGCCAGCATTCGAGCTGGGTGACCTGCAATGGTCCCATCAATCTCGAGTACTGGCTTCCACAGCACTGCAGAGAAACAGAAATGACAGTCTTGATATGTACAGTGTGATGACAAGGATGGGTTCAGGGCAATGCATGCCATCAATGTGTTGTCCCATGCCCTTTTCCCTGGTCAGCATCACCTTCCTGGGATTGGGTGTTCTCCTCATCCTCATCAGCATAGGCAGCCAGGTCGATGTCAGCTTCCTGGTTGCCTTCCTCAGACGCCTCTTCATCAACTTCAGCATCTTCAGCTTGCTCATTGATGGCATAGATGCAGCCACTCTGTGGAATGGGGCCACGAGGTGCACCTGGTGGACCAGATACCCTGGGCACAGCCTTGGGACAGTTGCACCACCAATGACCTGTCTGGCCACATAGGCTGCACTGGTCTGGTCTGAAGGTGGTGCTGCTGATGTTGGTTACCAGCAGCTTCTGAGCTAAGTGAGGAGGCAAGGGCCTCCTAGGAGTATTGGGTACAGCTCTGCTATGTTGACCCCAACTGCTTGTCCTGTTGCTAAACAGTGGTGCCTCCTTCCCTTTCCCCTTGTCCATGGTGGGTGCTGCCATGCTAGCAGGATGAGCTGGGGTCGAGAGGAGATGGGCATTGTTGGCATCCAAGGTTCAATGCAGTCAATGCTCTCCATGCTGTGATACCATTCCCAGAGGTTGGAAGGGGGATCACACTCGAACTTTTGATGCATCCTGGTGGTGAGACCCATCTTGAAGAGACCCATGATGAGCTTAGGGTTTCCATTGAGGCCTGCATGGTTTGCTAGGTCCTGAAATGTTCAATGTAGCAAGTGGCCATGCCTGGTTGTCGCTGGTTTGATGGAGGATGGAGAGCTCAGTGTAGGTGGTGAACGAGTCGACCATCTGACTGAACTGATCCTCAAATGGGCACAGAACATGTCCCAGTCATGGAACAGTTGTCCCTGAAGCTTAGGGTCAACCTGTAGCTTGGAATCCCACCATTCCTTGGCTGATCCTTCCAATCGTTTGAAGCAATGGCCACCTGATGCTGATGGCTTGTGATACCATATTGAGCGAACCAGTTGTTGGCCTTGATGAGGAACAGCTCAACATCCTTGGTATCCAGCTTGGGAAATGGGATCTTCATGTCCACCAGGAGTGTAGGCTCCTGGGTCCCTTGCCTTCGAACATGGGTGATGGGCTTGAGAGGCTCACGATGGTGCCTAGGACCTGTGGGAGTTGCATAAACATCGATGTTGCTGAACTCCGCAGGCCATACCTT